>CANYBF011924514.1:0-57359 GCA_948192965.1 Dalechampia spathulata
AACACATATTCGAAGAACACCTAAGAATATGTACAGTCAGAATTATATTCAATACGTCCTCTATAGTAACCATTAACAAATATTGTCAATAATTTACACACAAAAATCTACATGTAAGAAGACGTAGATTAAGAAGTTATTGTAATTATTGCGAAAAAGAAAACAGAATAACTCTTCATTTCAAAAAATGATCTCCGAGCTCCTAAACCATGCGATCCCGAATATGGCTTAAACATGTTATATACTATTAACTGTGGGTCCTACCAATTTGTTAAATTAATAAAAATAAAAACCTTCTCTTCTCCAGAGTGGAGGAGGAGCTGGAAGCTGAAATTGTAATTCTCCGACGCCGCATGCTTCTCATTAGACCATTCATACGCGACGGCGACACTGCAATTAATTAACAAATTTGCATCCACACAACTAATACACTGAATAGAAACTCTAATTCCTTAAAAGTAAAAACTCACCGCAAAAAGCGACGCCGTTTCTCCGGAGAAAACGCGAGTGAGAATCAGCAAAGGAAAACGTCGGGTTGAGAGCTAGAAGGAACATTTTGTTTCTGCGGTATCACTTTTCTAGCGATTACAGTGTCTTGGATTCGGATTGGAAATCGAGGTTTCTAGAATGTGGGAGAGGAAATGTGGCTGTAATCTGTCTTTTTTTTTTTCGGAGGAAAAAAAAGTTTAAAAAAAAAACTGATGGTGGAGGAAAATAGTGACTATTTCTGTTTAAATGGTTGTCAAAAATTAAAAATTTGGCTCCTGGTTTGATTTCAATTATAGTTAGATACTAATTATTAGTTAATTAAATATAGAATCCACAATGGAAGAAAATCCATCACATAATCGTGAAATTATAAGAGTAAATGTTGACAAAGTAAGACTTGAAGTAATTTGATAATTACAATTCAAGCAAAGTACACTCATCAGTAGCGGTGCCGCTTTCCACCTCATTCGAAATCTCTTTTAACTTTTTATGTGATCAAGCAATTGACGCGCCACCCTCCCCAATAATGTTCATTTCCTTTTCAATAATACCCTTCCTCCTCCTTCTCACCCTGCCGCCAAATTCCCTCTTCGTTTTTTTAATTTTTTATATTCGTATATTACGAATATTAATTATCTATTTTAATATCGTATAAAATTAGCAGGACATAATATGGTTGAAATACTAAAATTTGTCATTTTAAGAGAATAAATGATTCGTTGAATTATTTAAAGGTGATAAAATATCATAAAAGAGAGAATGCTATGGAAGAATAAGCAGTGAGAGAATGGAGAATACAAAAACTCAAAAGTCCATTTACAATACCACTACTTCACCCAAAAACAACCAATTAAGGGGGGAAGTAGTTGTTGATTTGAAAGAAACACGAAACCGAAGTGGCAATCTCAACGGAAGCGAAGAACATAGTAAGCCCTGATTTCCACTAGAAACCTGCCAAATTGGTTGCTTTCTTTTAGCTGTTCACACCTTCCTTCCACGTAAACTTGAACCGACAAAACATGTTTTAAAATCGAAGTTGCCGCTGTTGGCAAAATTTCACCCCCGTTTTTCAGCACCCCGATCACGTTGATAACCTTTTATTAACAGAGTCTTGCATAAATCTGATTTATTTCTTATTTTAACTTTAAATTAAATTAAGAGTGATTGGTGTAGAATTAGAATTGCGTGGCAAATAGTAGAAGAGATTGGATTTTTGGTGCTACTTCCAGAAATACTAGAAACGATTCCGGATAGAAATTGACCCACCAAATTCATTTGTATCTCTTTGATTTATTATAAGCTTCGATTACCCTTTTAAAAATTAATTAAAGAAATAATAAAGAGAGAAATTAAGTTATACTTGTATTAATGCTTCAATTAATCTTGACTTATAACAAATTAATGCTACATTCATGTCGTCTCTGTCAATCTTCAAATTACTGCCAACTTTAAACCTGTCTATCCCGAATTTACAGCCACCCGAATTACCCCCACTTATCTTACTGCTAATATTATCACCATCATCCAATACGACGCCGTCATCGTGTCTTTCAATTTTGCCCGTAACTGTATCACCACCTCCTTCTTCTTCTTCTTCGCTGCAATTACCTCTAACTGGAATCCAATCATCATCATGGAAAATCCAACTGGGCCCCGCTGAAATCGACCACAACCGTCTGATCCTTTCACTTGCTGATGATGGAGTTTCATAAGCATGAATTAAACCATCCAAATCCTCTGTTTCATTATTCTCGAATGAAGTCCAAATGTCTTGATCAAGAATGCTTGTAGGAGAGTATGATGATGAAGACGTATCTCCGTCATTACTATCGTTAGATTCTTGAATTTGTTTTCCATATTTCTCAAGAAATGGATGACCCAGAAGCTGATCAGCTGTCCATCTCTGTTTTGGGTCCCGTCTTAAACATTTCTCCAAGAAATCCTTTGCTTGCTCTGATAAACCGCAAGGAAATTCCGGCAACTCGTCCATGAATCCGATCCTATACATGGCCGAAACTGGGTCTTTAACATCAGCCCAAGGTACACAGCCGGTAGCCATTTCTATAATTGTGCAACCTAAGCCCCATATATCACTCGCAAACCCCTGTTCTTCACCACGCGCCACTTCCGGTGCCATAAACATAGGCGTACCGCCAATTGTCCCCATTGTCTCCACCGCCGCGTCAACAACCCTCTTAGCACAACCAAAATCCGCAATTTTAGCACCATTCTCACCTACCAAAACGTTACTACTTTTCATGTCACAGTGAACCAAGCCATTAGAATGCAAGTACTTCAGACCTCCAACAATTTGACATGTATAGCACCCGATCACTGATTCCTCCAAACGACCACCCCAACAGGCCTGAATTACTTCCGTCAACGAGCCACCAGACATGTACTCCAAGTACAGATTATACATGAGTTTGTAATTGTTTTCTCTAGCAACTCCACAACCCTTGTAGCTAACTACGTAAGGAGATTTTAAGGAAGACAGAATCTTTTGCTCTCTTTGCAAGAATTGTGATTGAGATAACTGAGCTGACTTGACGGCGAAAACGTCGCCGGAGCTTAGAGAGGTGGCGAGAGAGACGGTGGCAGTGGAGCCTTGACCTATAATGCGGCCTCTGGTCCAATAGTCCATTTCTTTCCGTTTTTGCAAGCTGAAAAATGAGAGAATAAAATTGCGTATTGGGTTTATTGTTGAGTTGCTACGAGTTGCTAATATATATATATATATATACACACACACACACGCACACAAGTGCCAAGGATTTTTTGAAAAGTTAGGTTTCTTTTTTTATTATTTATTTATTTCTTAATTTTTTGGTTAGTTGGGTCTCCCTTCTATCTTCTTCTCGTCATATTTTGACAATTCCTTTAACGGGAAGTGCACAACGTGTTAAAATTCTGGTGGAGTTGACAGCTTTTGGCCTCCTAAAAATACAGATGATGTGGCTGAATGGGTTGCTCGACACGTGTCGAAGTAGGAAGTAGAGGTGTTTTAAAAGGGTTTGCAAAAAGTTAATGCTCTGCGGGTGATAAAAGATGATCTAAGTAATACGTATTTCGAACTCCCTCAATTAAAAAACACTTTTATAATTAATTTCATCTCAATCCAAAAGGAAGAGATTAGTGATTCGTTCAAGAATAAGATAAAGTTGTTTAGAAACATCTTTTTTCCAACTATTTCAATATAACATATTACATATATAATGATGATGACAATTAAAAATATAAACTCTTAGATTTTTGATAAAATACCCATATCATTAATATATAAATAAATCACGATACTGTGGATACTTTTTGAGATAGGATAAGGGATGTGGAACTACGCCACTTGGGTACCTTATTTTGTATGGGAGTGGAATCTAAACTAAGTAAAATACCAAAAAATAAAAATAAATAAAAATTATGAATAGTGGGAAAAGGATTGCGAATGGGGGTGGGTTGAACCACCAAAAGAGGTTGAATTTAAGTATCCAAATTTTCTTTCCAACAATAATAATAATAATAATAATAAATTTCAAGATACAATTGTCTATGTATTCCAAAAGTTGAAGTCTTTTCGGGTTGGGGAAGGAAAGTACAAGTCCACGGATTAGAAACTTGTTTAGGCATTTACTTGTCAGAAGGTCAAAAGAAAAACCCCCATGTAAGATCAATTGTTTTTTGATTAAAAGCCACCAGTCAACCATCATTTGGATTCATGTAATTGGGCATTCTTTGTTTTTGATTAAATACCGAAGTATGCAGATAATGGGAATTCATCATATATTCCAGAAGGAGTAAATATAATATAATTAGAATTCACATTTCAATTTGTCGGTGACTTTATACCCTATGTCATGTTTACATCTGATATGCCATCATTAATAAAACCCATAATAAATTATTAATAATTATTCATCTAATTGCTTTGAAATAGAACCCAAATTTCCAGCTTAGTATTACTTTCTCCTTATTTTTATGTTTTATTAAAATACATAATTAAAAGAATAATTTGTAAATTATATTGTAATTTAGTAGTAGATTATTTAAAAAAAATTTAATTATATTATTTTAAATTAAATAGTTAATAATATTTTACTAAAAGAATAAAAATATTAAAATATTTGAAACTAATATATCTAGACCATTAAGAATAACATGGATAATTTATTCTTTAAAAAGGAAAAAGTAAAAATTAAAAAATTAAAAAAAAAATAACACGTTTTGGCAAGGCAACTCTCTCGTCAAAACGCAGCTACCGGACAGTTGAAATTTATCCGATTGTTCAACCATTTCCTCTTACCTTTTCTTTATATATATAATAAATCCAATTACGTTTCCTAAAATCTTGTTTGAAATGAACTGAAAACAGGACTTTTAGGAGGCTTATATAATTTCTAGAAGGATTAAACTATAAGTAACCTTCCCCTTTTCACTAATGCCATCCATAGAACAAGTCATTTTAACTATATAACCATATCGTATTCAGTAAAATTAATATTTTTTTTTAATGCTAAATATGCAAGTAAATTTAAACATTAAAAGAAATATGATATCAATTATGACACGGTTGAATGAAAAAATAAAGAAGAAAGGGGTAAGCTTTTAGAATCCGGAGTTAAAGGAGTTGTCTACAACTTTTGGCTAAGCATTTTGTTACCTTGAAGCAAAGGAATCATCATATAAATTCGGACACCGGTATCCAATGCTTATACATGAAACCAGAAATTCACTCCTCCATCCTTTGTATTATTCATATTATATAACTATTATATTAATCCTTCCTTCACAAAATCCCCACCTGCCCACTTCTTTTTCTCACCGTAGTATTTTGTTTTATGATAGGAAATTATAAATATGATGAAAAATTCTTATATTATTGTAAATTTATTAATAATATAATAATAATAATAATAGTATGTATATAATAATTTTTCTAAATATTTTTTTATAGAATTCTTTTTATGTGTTTCAATTTTTGAATCTTCAAATGTATGGAAATTGCAACGCAATGCTTTCATTTGTTGGGAAGTACCCTTCGAAAGAGAGATGTACTTTTTCCAAAGTTTATCATCAATTGATCAACTATTCTCATAATTATATCAATAATTTCATTTCATACTCCCTGTTGGAAAAGAATCAATTAACATGTACAAATAAAATAAATTCCACCCATTCATAAATCAAATAAATTCATCTAAAAATCGGATAACTTATTATTTTTTAAAAATTATTCTTAAATCTCTGGTAATTTTCAAACTGGATAATTTTTTAAGAAAATAAAATATAGAAAATTCTAGATATTATAAAATTAGTTATAGTATTGGAAACTAAATTGAGGTCATTTTTGCATTAATCATGCTATGCGGCATACGAACTGTCTACTATACATATACATGTACATATTAAAAAATTTATTGGTTGGAATTAATTACATTTGCATATGAATGCTGCAAACGGACCAATCGGAAAGAGAAGAGTGTAACATAAAAGAGATTTGAAAAATAATGGAGGCATGGTGATGATGTTGACAAAGGTGCTAAATATGTGAAACCCACTTATACATATATATATTTTTATGGTAAAGTTTTTTTTGGATTACGTGTGAGAGTTCGTTGCTTGAGGATTCATGCTTGTCTATGTCCTGTATGATATGTAGTGTATGATAAACGCCATTCTCCACACGTGTAAATTATGATGTTAGTTTTTTTTATAAAAAAAAAAAATCGAATTAAATTATTGCGAACAACCGGTGATTGGGAGGGGGAACGACGTTTTCAGCAAATTTTTAAATCATTATAACATGCACATAATTTACTTTATAATTTAATCAATATTTCGTATATTATTATTATTATTATTGTGTATTTTGAATAAAATGATTTATTGAATAATTATTGTTATTAAACACTTTAATTTCAAATTAATATGTAAACAATTAACCACTAATTAATAATAGATGATTAAGAAGCAGGAAAACAATGAAGCGAGTAATTAGAAGAGAGAGGAAAAGAGGGAAGGAATTAATAGAGAGAGAAAGGGTGATGTGAAGGAAAAAGTGATTAGTTAGAGGAGTGTAAGCGTAAGGGTTGTTAATGTTGGAAGAATTACTTGACTGGAGTTAAGATGAATCATTGAATGCGTGGCTTCCAAGTTTGCTATTCAAATTCATAAAGAGCCTTTTCATTCAAGCAACTCACGTTTATTTTCCCTCTTCATTCTTCATCGTTTCTTTTGTACATCACTCTCCTTCTCTCTCTCTCTTTATACGTAGTGTATTTTATTACCACTTTATATCCTAATCATTATTTCATACAAAAATCCTTAATTTGATCATTTATGTTCACACGTTTTAATGAATTTTAAATTTTTTATGAAATTAATTTATTTTAAAATGTAATTTTATATGCAATTTGTTATAATTATTTATATCAATTATATATCCTTTAATAACAATCATTATGATGAACCATCAATAAATATGATTAATATACTAAATAATACAAGATATCATATTTTATCCTTTCTTAATATATACAATTCTAAGAAAATATTTTAACCATAAAATTCATTTTCCTTTTTAGAGAGAGTACTAATAATTGGGTTGTCAATAATATCAGTCACATTATTTTGAAATAAATAAATAAAAGGCAAAAATGCTAACACCCCGAGGATCCATGCACTTACAAAAGTTTGATGGGCAAATCATTTTATGGACGTCGCATTCTTTTTATTTGACAATCTTTGTATTGGTAATAATTATACTTTATTTTTATATTAATATTATGAAATACCTTCTAATATAATAATATGAATATTTTTTCGATTCAAATTTCATCATTTATTATTATAATTACTAAATTCTATAAATATTATAAATATTGGATTTTGGCTTTCACATTGCTGCAGAAGTTGATCTTTCCATTAGTAAACAGTAAATTAAATTAATTTTCAATTATGAATTCTATAGGATGAAAATTTAACAGGTCAGCAATTAATGAAAATCAATTTAGTATATGTAAGCCAATGTGAATTTTTTTCTAATTTAATATTTAATAATATATTTATATTACGGAAATAATTTTAATTCATTTAATAAAACGGTGTGAAGGATTTTATTGAAGATATTGTACAAAAATAAGATGATCTCTCCCTTTTTACAATGAGTGGAGGAGTGAGTATGGACTGTGAAGCAAAGAAAAGATTTCCGTTGTGGTCCATTTGCTTCTGCCGTGCCACTTTATTTTATTATTGTTTTAACATTTTACCTTTTCCAGCATTAAAGATGAAGTAATGAAGGTTTCATATAGGTATAAAAACATCCATTTATGGCTCTTAGAGGCATCAAATGCAAACCAATATTAGTTACATAATTAAATAAAAATGTAACCAACTAACACACACTATTCTTCGATCTTCTATATATATCTTACATATTCTATGATAAATATTATGCGAATCTTATTACAATTAAATATTATGAATGATAAATATATATTTTTTAATATTAATTATATGATTTATGAATATTATAAGTGTTATAAAGCTAAATATGCTGAATATGATAATATAATTAAATATACAATAAGAGATGTGGTTGGGAGATGAGTGAATAAGTAGAGGAATCCATCAAGGGAAGAAATGGGGGGGATTAGATGGGTGAGGAGGTGGTCCATAGAAGTGAAACCGCGGGCTGTAATTGGATGAGTCTTTGCCTTTGTTGTACTTTATATATATTGGGCATTTGAAAATGAATGTGATGTGTGTGGTTGAAGGATTGCTTTGTGATGATATAATGAAGTTTGTTAGCCGGAATTTCATTGAAAACTACTGCTTTGCTTAGAGGTTCCGTCCCGATGATCTTTCTTTTCTTCTCTTTTCGTTTGTTTTGAGCTTTTTTGACATGTCTTTTCTCTTTTGTCCTTTACAACTTTCTCAGATTTCGGAATCGCAATCTATCCATCCATCTATCCTTATGTTATTCAACATTTATCTAAATTCATTATTATCATAATTTATGGCTATAATTGACTTTCATGATAAAGATTTTGAATTGGTTTGAATGATATTTTAGAATTTGATAATTTTTAAAAATATTTATGTTGAATATTTTTATTTTTTAAAATATATTTATATAATTCAAATATGATTGATACTGTTGAAGTGCATATTTTAAAAATATATTAAATAAATTAATAATAAAAAATATCATAAAAATGTAATTAAAAATATGAAAATAAGTATAATATAATATTAAAATATTAAAATTTAACTAGATAATTCATGATTTTATGATATACCTGTCTATTATATATAAATAAATTTACCATACATGAACATATCATAAATAATAAAAACTTTAATCCAGTTCCTAAAAAAACTATTAATTAACTTTTTAAATTCTATGTTAAATATTAAACATTATTTTTATAAATATTTTTTTAATTTTATTATTTATATAATAATTTTAAAAATGTGATATTTTCATAATTTTTATTATTTTTTTACTATTTCTCGAATTTTCCTAATTCTTTTCTCCTTTTTAACAAAATATATGAGGAGAAATTGTCTGCATTATTCTTGGTTTAGATTTTGGGTTTGGTCCATGGGGCAGCTCAATAAGCCAGCTTGTGGGCTGACACGACCTAGGCACAGCGCAAGCAGCTTTATCAAGTGCTTCTTGCTGGGGGGATTTCAGAAGCAGCTTTTAAATTTATTTATAAAAATAATAATTGTATGAAATATTTATACAAGAATGCTTTCAAAGTTTAATAAATAATAAATATAAATTTAAAATTATAAAAATTTATAAAAAACAAAAATATGATATTTCATGAAAAAAACAATTACATCTTATATTTTATATAGTTCGAGATGGATTGGTCTACTGAAAATTAATTATATATTAAAAAGAGGGTTAAAATAATTTACAATGAAATCATATTATTTATTTAATTCCAAAATAAGATGAATTTTCAACTTACTAATTATTCAACGCTATAAAGGTCCTTATATGGTAGCAAATTATAAGTAAAAAATATAGACATGAATTAAATATATAATTGAAATGCTTGATAAATTGAAATTAAAATTAGAAATCAAAGTGCACAGGAAGAAACATCATACTATTTTGTAGGTAAAGTTAATAGGGCATTTCGAAATAGATGACTAAAAATAAATGAGGGCATGAATGGAGTGGACCCAAAACCCTTCGGTTAGGTACCACTCTATAAATTTCATTTGGACCTATAATTTTCATGCCCCTCATTAAAACCTTTGGTCCTTACAATTAGATAAATCAAATTTACGAGTTTAACTTGTTGGAAAAAAAAAACTTCAATATATCAAATTAAATTGAATTGAATCATACATCAAATTGCACCAGTTCAATTTTATTTATTATTTGCTAATAATTTTAGATAATTGTAAAATTATTTTGATGTAATTATCGTAAAAAAATATCTAAAAATATTTTTAATGTAAACCTCGTACAATCCAGTTGGAACGTGACACCGTTCTTAGAATTCAAATTCAAAATGTTTAATCTAAAAATAAAGACTTGATGCAGAGAGACTAATATGCATAAAATATAAAACGACAGGGAAGCCATACTTTTCATAAATATTAATGCATGAGGGATGTGGTAGTAATCTGAACCCAAAACCGTACGAGATGAAGGTGCGAGGTAACTTTTAATTAGAAATGGTTGGACCAGTGGGTGGCAGCTAGCTTTCAAAATTTTCATAAATTCAAAAAGATGGTGGAGGGTAAAAAGCCAATGGTCCTAGGATTTTCTGCATGGTCTTTCATCTTTTTACGTTGCAGCAACTTGGTCAACAGGGAATACCAAGACTCCTATTCCACTTTCCTACAATAACATAATCCGGTTCATATCTACATCTCCTAAATATCTACCGTTAAAGTGTCTTTTATATATAAAATCCAATTCCGATTCAACAAAATAAAAGCTAAATTACAAATCGATTTGATTGAATTTTAATTATTCATCGATTATTCTGATAAAAGATTTCATCCTTCTTTCAAGATAGTTAAAAATTATGGGTGGGTGAGTTTTAGAAATATTAGAGTGAATACCTTGTAATTTTTCCATTTTTCCAGGCTATCGGTGTAAAATTCCCAAGAAACTTCACTGTAGTCTAAAGGGCCAGGGGTTTCGGTCCACATGAGCCGACTAGGTCAACCTGATAAATGGGTGTATTCTAACCATGATCCTATGTGTCATAAAAGTCAAGAAACCAGGGGGCCCACGATATGAGCAAAAGGTAGGGCCCAAACAGGGAAATAGTTGACTGAGGTTACCCTTTTTCCACCAGAAGTAAAGGCGCCGGGAGAATCGGAGAAAACATGAATAATTTCTTACTCTCCGAAACGCGTCGATTTCCCCCTTATTTTATTTATTTATATTTTTCCATGTGAGAGGTTACTTTGTCCCTCTTAACCTAAATCGCGCGGTCTAGCTTCTTCTTTTATCATTTCATCTAAATCGAAGGGTCAATATCAGTCTAAATTCTTCAAATTTGATTGGGGAGTTGTCTCATCCAACGTAAATCGGACGGCTGGCCTTCTCTTCCCGTGGTCCCCATGCCGCTCGTGTTTCTCGCTTTCTCTCGAAATTTTATCATATGTAATATTTTGATACAAAATAATTAAATAATTGAAATATAGTATTTAAAATAATTAAACGAATTAAATTACCATTCATTTCTTTTCCCATGGTGTATTTACGAATCATAACATCCTTGTTTGAAACAAAATAATTATAATTTAAATCTAATTATTTGATGTATATATAAATAATTATTTTATTATTTTAATTGATGAAGACGTTGACATGAAATCATATTTCTCATCTTCCTTGACCGATCAGCCTTTCATTACTTCACCGCTATTATATGTGACTAATTACAGTTGTCATCGGCCGCTTTTCTTTTTTGACTAACTCATATAGGAGCCAAAATTAAAAGTATTGGAAGTCTCTGCTAGCTGATATCATCTTTATCATTTACTGATATATTAATTCAATTTCATTTGAAATTACATGCGTATAAAGTAAATGTAAATAATCTATGATAATTATGGTTCTTCTAATTTAATTCATAATATATTTTATGATGAAAATTTTGAATATAAAATCTGATCCAATTTCAATACAACTTTTGTTAAAATTAATATTGTATCCAAAACTATATGAGAGAACCTTATAATTAAATGAATTAGATAAGTTAGGTTAATTATTATAATTGTGAAAATAAGTATATTGGTGTGTAATTCATTATTTTAGAAAAAAATTTGAAAAAAAAAATATATTCAAAAATTGTTACGTAATTAATGGTTAGCATCTAACAATATTAAGAAAATAGATAAATCAATTTAAATGAAAATCAGAGATTAATTTTAATTTTAAATACTTTTACATCAAAATTAAAAAATATTGGATCTAGAATTTAATAAAATTTATTTTTAATATAACTTGTTTATTGATCAATTATATAAATTATTTAAAAAATTTATTTCAATTATCATGTTATAAACTTAGATTAAATAAAAGAATGATTATAATAATAATAAAAAAAAAAATCTAAGAGTGCCGCTAAAACTAAAATGATGGATCAAAATTACAAATGATATTTTATTTCACTGTTAACTTGTTATTATTTGTTTTATGAGTTAATAAAAATGAAAATTAAATATTAAAAAAGTAAATATTGAAATTTAAATATTTAATAATATAAGTATTATGAATTTTACATATTAAATATATAAATTATTTATGAAATTTATAATTTGATATATTTAATTTTTAATATAATTTTAAATATTAGTTAATTAAATTTTATCATCATATGAAAAAAGTAAATAAAGATTTTAGACATATTATTTTAAATATTTTGTAAAATAACAAAATAAATGAAGATGATGTAAATAATATTATTAAACTTAACTGAAATTCTATAAATAAAAAGAAATAGATATTTCATTGAATATATATGTGCTATTGTTGGAATATAAATAAAATAATGAATTTGTTTTGTTGTTGCAATTTGTGTAGAATATAATATATAAATATATAATACGTACTTAATTATATAATAAAAATGTATACATACACACACACACACACGCACGCACACGCACGCACGCACATATCATCTACTACTAAAGAGTTTCTGTTTGGTCTTCTCCTCTAAAGTGTCAACCTTCCATTTTTATTGCCGAGTCCATTGCACCGTTTAAACTCTCTCTCCCTTTCTCTCTGTTTCTCTGCTTTATTCCCTTCTTCATTTATGGCCAAACGAAGAAGTGGACTCTCCATTGATTCAGATCTCATTGCCACTCCTTTCTTTTCACACAACGCACCTACTCTCTTTGGTTCTTTCCCTCACCACCATCATCCTCATCTTCGATATAATTTCACTTCCACTGCTACTTTTATGGATGCCATTAAATCCCCTTCTTCCCCTCCTCCCCCTCCCCCTCCCCCTCCTCCTTCTATCCAATTCCCTGTTAATCTTAACTCCATCAATGCCCACCATCAGGGTAATGAATATGATGGTGTTTCTTTGCGCTCTGATGACAGCAAACGGAATTTTATCCGTGAAATGGATTTCTTTTCTCGGAAACATCATCCTCCTGATGATGATGACGACGAGGATGATGTTAAGCCTTTCAACACCAACATCAGTCCTCTTTTCGATGGGTTTAAGGAAACTAAAGTGAACGTGAGTTAACCAACCCACTTCAGTTTCTTGCTTAATCTATTAGTTGTTGTTGAGTTTGTTCAATTCAATTCGTTTTCTTGTATTTGCAGACTGGTTTGAATCTTCTTACAACCAATACTATCAGTGACCAATCCATGGTGGATGATGGAATATCCAGTAACACCGAAGATAAAAAACCTAAACCTGAGGTATAATTCATCTCCCGTTTCGCATTTGTAAACAGATTAGATATATATATAATTCTTAGAAATGTGTTTTATTAGTTTTAAATTTGTCACTGTATTGCAGTTAGCAGTTCTACAAGCAGAGCTAGAAAGAATGAAAGTGGAGAATTTACAGTTAAGAGACATGCTAAATCAGGTAACGAATAATTACAACTCATTACAGATGCATTTAGTGACACTTGTTCAAGAACAAAAGCGTTCTCCCGGTGAGACCATTACCAATGAAGAGGAAAACAAAAAATATAATAATGGAAATAGACCAGCAGTGGTTCCTAGACAGTTCATGGGTCTTGGCCTGCCTGCTGGCTTTTCCACCGGAGGCGGTGGCAGTGGTGGCGGAGGTGATACGGATGAGCTTTCTTTATCTTCATCAGAAGGAAGAAGCCCGGACCGATCAAGGTCACCAAGGAATAATAACAACAGTACCGGAGATGGGATAGAAAGAGAAGAAGATAGTCCAGATCAAGGGTGGGGGTGTAATAAGGTTGCTAGATTCAATTCTTCGAAAAATACCAGTTCTGCTGCAGATCAGACTGAAGCTACTATTCGCAAGGCTCGTGTTTCCGTCCGAGCTCGATCCGAGACACCCATGGTACTAGAATATGCCATATTTGTGTTCGAATTTTGTTCTAACATATCGAATTTGTGTTGTGTGGTCGATCTATTTGACAAAGTCTGGCTTGTTGGGTTTCTGTAGATAACTGATGGGTGCCAATGGAGAAAATATGGGCAGAAGATGGCCAAGGGTAACCCTTGCCCTCGAGCTTACTATCGGTGCACCATGGCTGCTGGTTGCCCTGTTCGAAAACAGGTGACACTCTAACTTTATTTTCAGGAATCAAATTCCATTTCTATATTTATCTGAATTTGAATGTTGATTAACAGGTACAGAGATGTGCAGAAGATCGAACGATCCTTATAACAACATACGAAGGAAATCATAACCATCCTCTGCCTCCAGCTGCCATGGCAATGGCTTCAACAACTTCATCAGCAGTTCGGATGTTACTGTCAGGATCTATGTCAAGTTGTGAAGGAGTAATGAATCCGAATTTTCTCAGCAGAAATATTCTGCCATGTCCAACTACTAGCATGGCTACCATATCAGCTTCAGCTCCATTTCCTACTGTTACATTGGACCTGACAGCACAAAACCAAAACCCTAGGCAACAACCCGCACAATTCCAAGTCCCATTTCCAAACCCATCTCAGAATTTAGCCAATTCCTCCCAAGCTGCTGCAGGTCTGCTTCCTCAGGCGCTTTATAACCAATCAAAGTTTTCAGGATTACAAATGTCTGGAGATCATATGGAGGGTGGTAGTAAATCAGGCCACCAATTACATGGGGATCAGAATTCCTTGGCTGACACTGTAAGTGCTGCGATTGCAGCTGATCCTAACTTCACTGCAGCTTTAGCAGCAGCAATCACAACCATAATTGGCGGAGGCAGTGGTGGAGCTCATCCCAGCAACGCAGCTAATACTGCTAACAACCATCTGACAACCGGCGGCAATGGAAATATAACTACAAGCAACAGCAATAGTAATGATGACAACAAAATCAACAATTCAGGTTTTCAAGGAAAATAAACAGGGCCTTCCCCCTTTTTCTTTATTATTTTCTCTTTTTTTTTTTATTTGGATTAATTATTTCCACTTTTTCTTAATGAAGAAAACACAACATATATATATATATGCACACATATATATATATATATATACATGTTCATTATATTAGTTCATATTATTATTCAATAATCTATTTTCTATTTGTGTAAAGTGGTAAACAGAAGGAAAAAAAAAGGCATATAAAAGGGATCTTCGATGGTCCAAAGAATTAAAGAAAGTTTGTTTTGTTTTGAATTTATTTGTCTTATTTGTCAAAATGTTCTTTGTATCTTTCTTATCAATAAAGCCAAAAATGAGAAAGATAGCAACCAAAATGAAAGCAACAAGGTGATATATATTAAATTTAAAAAATTGAAATTGAAATTTAATTATTTATTTTTAATTTTTAGAGTTACGTGAACAATGTGAGCAGTCAACAGACAAGTCAAGAAATCCGTCTTCTAGATGAGGTTATAAACAATAAAAACAAATAACCCAACAAGGTCCGCCTGGAAGTGGTGATATCAGCGAATAGGTTTTGGGTTCAACGTGCATGACAGGCATGGCCAAGGGCGGTTCGGTTTTGGCAACCCACTCCATGCTAAGTAGACGTGGCACCCAAATGCATCAAGAACCAGAGGTCAACCAATGGAACTACGTAAAAGAAATATTAAAAATCTACGGGAATAATAGTGAGGAAAGAAAAGAGTAGATATGGGATTTGTGTTGACACGTAAAGAAAGAGAGGGACATTTGCTTGTATCCTTTAATATATAATGTCAAGACGGGAGGCCCCAGGCTTTCCGGTTGAGGACAGTAGGAGTTAGTAGATTAGATAATGACTTCGAGACTTACCGCCCATCATTCTTCAATCAAAACCCTTCAATCCCATATATTAGCTTTATCCATTTGCCAAGAATCAACAGCATGCAGTCAACTGCGGCTGATCCCATTTTGTAATCATCTTCTTGTAGTTCTTTAATATTTCTCTTTTTTGTGTTTTAAAATTATTATTGTCGAGCAAAGCAAGTATTTTCTCGCATATGTTTATTTTATAGGCACGTTATTTTTGGGCTTTAAAACAATTTGCATCACCCCAGATACGATATTTACGATCCATGATTAACAATTGTAATTTAAGCAAAAAAATACCATCAAGTCGAAATTAATATTTTAAAGTAAATAAAATATTTGCACTCCATGTACATCATTAGCTATTCATGTAAAAATAAAGATATGAACTTAAAATTCCAATTCATGGCAATGTTACCTTTTGGGTAGTGATATTTTTAGATATTTTTGTGGTTTTGAAGTGACGTCCATGCATGCATGCATATATTCTTGTGGTGGGCCCCCTAAACCATCTATTACTTTCTCGAATTTTAATGAATCGAGAACAATAATCAGAAAAACCTTTGGAAATTTAGATAAGAGCACAAGATATGATCACCAGAGGCGGCGGCGATTCAACTTGCCCTCGAGATGAGAGTATCACATCAATTCTGAACGCAGAAACAAAGAAAATTGCTCCACAAGAGACTACACCCGGAATTATATTGTCAGCTATTATTATTACACGCAAACTCGCTCAACTTCAGACAAGTCACCTCTAAATCGATTGCGTTTCAGCATAATGAGCATATATGCTACTACCCAAGCTGGCAGCTAAGCAGTTAATATCTACCTCCAAACATACCGAAATTTACTCGCATAAATAACGATTCATCCATGATCTGAAGCGTGACCACGCCAGCTCAACCGCAGCTTCATCCTCATCTGGCATTCCCATGCTCTTCCTCCTCTTCACGCCTTCCGGTGACCGGTTCATGAATGCGTGAGCATTGCCGGGGTAAATGTGTACCTCATAAGGAACACCTGATGCTTTCAGCTTTTCCTCCAAAGCCTTGGCAGCCTAATTATTAAAAAAATATAAACAAATAAATAAACAGTTGTTGGAATCTCAGGTACCGTAACATGACAAGTAAACAGGATATCTCATTCTTTGCAAATCAAGAAGCCCGGCTCAATTTCGCATAAAGCTTGGCTCAAATATGTGATGAGCCAAGTTTGACCTCTTAAAAACATTGATGAGCAAAGCATGAACAACTAAATGCCGGTTCATCTTGGCTTGCTTGCACCTTTACATGCGCATGCTCACATGTGTGCGCCTGTGTATGTAGAAATGAACCTTTGATCGCTAAATGGTGACACCAGATTGTAGAAACACCATGATTCAACTTATTAAACAATCCATTATCCAATTATGTTAGCGAAGGAAGATTCAAGAATCTTACAATAAAACCAATGACATACCGTAACATCTGCAAAACCAACAAAACTGTCAAGCTCTCCAAAATGAGCTTGGATAGGTGCCTTAGCCTGGACAGCATCTGCAAGCTCCGATGGAGGAACACCATAAAATGCAACAGCAGCATCAACCTCGGGGACCAAAACAGAGCTGGCAATAGAAAGAGCCCCTCCCATGCAAAATCCAGTTACTCCTACCTATAACAATAAGTCGGCAGATTATACTTGCTTTACAAAAACTAATTTCAACTTGAAGATTTCATTGGATGAAACATAATTGAACTCCACAAGCTCAGTGAACTACTTGACCTTCATAATCTATGAGAAAAAAAACCACTGAAATTGTTCTTCAAATAATTATCAGGACTTGATGATCAAAAGGATAAGCATAGAGATAGTGCTAAATAAAACCATGATTGTTATTTAGTTAAGGATTTGAGATATCATAGTAAACAACAGAGAAAGCAAATTTGTAGTAAAACAAAAGGCACATACTTATCTCCTAGGGAGACCTAAACCTCTAAGAATCAATAATATATCATACTATTAAGAGAGTGGTCAAGCTATTTTAAATCAAAGCCATCCAATTAGGTAGTGACGCAAGGCACTTTTAGAGCAAGGATTAAGCCAGAATGAACTTTTATTTTTTTCTGAAGTGAGAATGCAAATTTTTGTCATCATTATTCATGATATAATTTCACTGAAACGCAAGGCAACTCATATACATGTATGCCAAGGGTGATTTTTTGCATTACCGGCTGTGACTTTATTTGAAGTAGTTGAAACCATGAAATTCAATGCTAAACTAGTTTTCAAGCTTAAAGTTCCAGATCCGAAATGCAACTCCTAAATTCATATAAAGCCATCATATGGGAGTCCAGCTATTGGCACAACACAGGAACAGGATGAACGAAACAATGGATTTTCAAATGCCATGATCAAATTAAAGAAACCTTCTTTGAACCATTAGCTTTGAGCCACTTGACTGAAGCACCAATATCCTTAACAGCACCTTGCCAGTGAAGACCATCCATCAAATGTTGAGCTTCAGCAACATCTAAGCCGACTTTTCCACGATACAAACTGCGAACGAAGAGCCATTTCGAAAACTAAATATGGAAGAAAGAAAGATACCCTTAATTCAAATAAAAAAAAAAAGGTACAAGATGAGAGATGCATACTCGGGGATGAGTGCCTTAAAACCAGGATCCAATTGGGAGATTTTCACAGCGTGGTTCTTGATCTCAAAATCAACACCCCACCACTCTTGAACAACAACAATACCAGGAGCATCATCTTTGCCAACCACGTAGGCATCAAACGTCTGATCAACAAAATCCAAAATGTTATCATAACAAAACTAAATCTTTACTTTGAGTACTGAGTCATGAATAGCAGTTAAAGCTTCAGCCAAGTTCTTATCTTAATATAATCAACTGCCCTTAAACCAAAGATCTATTGCATTTTATATATAAATTAAAAAAAAAAAAACACACACACACACCCCCTTTTCTAGTCGATTACCAAAAACCCACAAAATTTATTATTTGAAAGCACAGAAAATTCAATAAAGAGTAAAAGAAATCTAAATATAATCAATCAACTTCATAATTTAATCAGAGCTAAAAAAATCAGAAATGAACCCCGATCAGCCACGCTGACGAATAACTTCAAAAGAAACAACAAAAACCCTTTAACCAAAAATCCCCGAGCAAAAGCGCAGGAGACTGAAACTAGCAAAACAATATCATACAGCAGTATTAAGAGAATGATGAAAGAAACTTACGGTATCGTCTCTTTGGATTTGGACTTTCCTGAAAGGAGAAGAAGCCGAGTCAGCCATGGAACGAATATGAAAGCGGGAAGTGGAAAGAGAAGGAGAGAATGTGCTAAGAAGAGGGAAAGCTTTTTGAAGAGCAGTCTTAGTGAAAATTTTTGAGGTGGAAGATGGTGACAGTAAAGCTGCTAACATTTTCTTCTTTTGGTTTCCTTTTTTATTTTTTTATTTTTGGGCTTCTTCAGTCTTCCAGATGATGAAAGTTGTGTTGCGGAAACGTCGTCGTGTGGGAACATATAACAAATTATGATCGGAGTATCGACAAGGAAAGCCCAAGGCTGCAAAGTCCGATCCCAATCCCATGGCGAGGGGCAATCACTTATGGGCTTTTAAGTGTAATCTTAGCCGGACTTTTTTAAAGTAGGCCTTATGCATCAGTTTTCATTTTTTAAATTTTACAAATATATATTTAAAAATAATTACCTTTTATTTTATTTTTATAAATTATTTTAAAAAATTCATTATATTTAAAATGTTTTTAAATAATTTCATATTTTTATGATTTTGGATAAATTTAAAATATTTTATCTTGCGACATTTTGACAATGGACTTGACGTTTATAGCAATTTTTTAATAATTTTGTATTTCTAGGAAATTGTAATAAAGTTGTGAATAACAATATTTTTAAAGAGTTATTTTTAAGTAGGTTTAGATTCAATTGTTTGTTTTTTCACGGTGAATGTCAAATATTAATTAATGAAGGGCGGCACCATAACTCCTATTCATATGCAAATTGAATTTTTAATGTGTCCCATTTATATCATTAACACAGTAAAAAATATATAATTATAAATAAATTAATATATGAATTTTTTTGCCAACCACATACATAATTAGGGATTAAATTTGTCTTCAAGTAATCATACTATTAATTATGGATTAATTCATTCTTAACTTCTAGATTGGTTTTTTTAAGTTGATATCTCTCAATGAATAGATAAGAGTTTTATGTTTTGGTAAGAGGTTTTATTTTGAAGAAAATTCTTTCTTTCTTTTAATTTTATGAAACCTCTAATATTTAAACTAATTTACTAAAATCAATCCAAAAGAAATCTTACTTTTCAAAATATTGTGATATTTATTTCTTATTTTCATTTTCTAATGGTATCCATATTTTTATATAGAACGTGATAAATTAATTTAAGTATTGAAATAATAGAAAATAAAATATTTTCAATATATATTATGATTTAATAAATATAAAATGTTATATATTTTCAAAGTTAAAACTCAAGAATAAGATATATGATTTTTTTTAATACTTTTAAAATTTTTAATCAAAGAAGAATATCTTCAATAGATATATTTATTATAATATTTTCAAAATTCAAACATAAAATATATAATTAAAATATATAAAATATATTATTATTTGAATGGAAATATCACTAATATTGAAACCCTTTTGTCGTAATCGAAGAATGAACATATATATATATATATATAAGAATACAGTATCTAATGGTGGGTGGTCCATGGACTACGTTTAACCACCGAATAATGCCTAGAAAAGATTGAAATGAGCCCAACTTTCAGGCCATACATTTATTAACTAACGAACTAAGAAGAAGAAAAAAAGTAAAGGAGGTGGGCAGCCGCTGTACTTTTTTAATTGCATGTTTCATGCACAACATCCTCCCGACTCTTTTATGTACTTTTAATGGCCAGTCTTTTAACCTGTCATGGTCGTCGTTTTCTAACTTCTAAATATCGTTGCAAGCTGAAGCTTGTCCAATTTGGAACTGAGGATTTATTGCCCTCTGCCACTTCCACATAGTGTCAGCGAGATAGCTATCGTACGCTGATTTCATCGCTACCGTAGCTGGTTTTTTTTTTTTGGGGTCTAATTATACCAGTAGCTTTAGTACGCCGCTAGCCTGGGGTTGTGCATACCCACCTCTCATGATAGTTGATAAATTGAAGGAAAATCGATACGTCTTACGATTTCAGACGCAAGAGTTATCGTTATATGTAGTTGGTACTGTTGTGTTTTGGGCTTAAATGTACGTTAAAATAAACAATATTTGAATTTCTAGAGTAAATATATTACTTAATTATTATTATTATTAATTTATTAAATTTGAAGTCAAAGATCCACTTCTTTCAAACTCCTACAGAAGGTTCTATATTTAATGGCTCGGCAGGGCAGAGGTTGTGTCCATTTCAGATCCCATCTGCCATTTTCAGGAATTTAGGAGTGAAGCCGTGCTGTCTACGTTTGCACGTATCCTTTTCATACTCCTATAAATTCCTTCAAGGCTACCATTGCATGCAATAACCATGCCATTTGCTCACCATGTTTGAATGAATTCATCCATTTTATTTGGTGGGTTTCTGAAAGAAAAACAGAATCAGCAAGAATCGAGAACTATAGTTTTAGTTGAAAGATAGCATCTTTCGTTTACTATTAGCAATGGAGATTTCTGATATTTATTCAGCTGGAAACAGTCTCAGAAGCGGAAATTCTCTGACGTGGAGAAACAGTAATGGTGGTAATATGTTTTCACTGTCTTTTCGAGAAGAAGATGATGAAGAGGCATTAAAATGGGCTGCAATTGAGAAAATGCCAACTTATGATCGATTAAGGAAAGGCCTATTAACTTCACTTTCTGGCGGTAAAGTGAATGAAGTCGACATACGCAATCTTGGGTTTCAAGAAAGGAGGAATTTGCTAGAAAGATTGGTGAGAACAACTGAAGAGGATAACGAGAAGTTCTTGTTGAATCTCAAGAGTCGTATTGATAGGTACAAGAATTAAAATTCAGTTTGGCAACTTATCATGGAAACTGTTAGAAACAGGGGAGCTCAGTTTTTGGTCCAGATAATGTTTGTTTTCCTACTTCTGCATTTATCTTGATATTCTGTTTTTCCTGGACTGTAATGGATACTTGAATCTTGCTATTTTCAGAGTTGGAATTGAAATTCCCACCATTGAAGTTCGGTTCGAGCATCTAACTGTTGAAGCAGAAGGCCATGTTGGAAGTAGAGCTGTGCCTACGTTCTTCAACTATTTTGTTAATATGATAGAGGTAACAGAGACACAAAAACTTATCCAAAGGGACATTGATTTTTGTCCCCTTCTTCATGTTTCTTTTTGATTGACATATTCATGAATATGTAGGATCTTTTGAATCTTTTCCATGTATCAAATAAAAAGAAGCATTCGAGTATCCTGAAGGATGTGAGTGGTATCATCAAGCCATCAAGGTCATAACATAAACAAGCAGTAATTGAATCTTTTAGGCCTTTTGGTTTCAGACCTGTGAATATTTCATATTCTTTATATATATGTTTGTCTTTTATCGGCAGGATGACATTACTTTTGGGTCCTCCAAATTCTGGAAAGACAACCCTCTTGTTAGCTCTGGCTGGAAGGCTTGATCCTTCTCTAAAGGTAGTGATTCAATGGTTTCTGTTAATCTTCATAAGTTTAAATGGTAGAAGGAGCTCTAATTTTGATATATAACTTGACAAGTTGATGATGCTTTTCCCTTTTTTTCTGTAAGTTTTCGGGTCGCGTAACTCACAATGGCCATGGCATGGATGAATTTATACCACAAAGAACTGCAGCTTATATCAATCAGCATGATCTCCATATAGGCGAAATGACTGTACGAGAAACTTTGTCTTTCTCTGCTAGATGTCAAGGAGTTGGAGCCCGTTTTGGTAATTTCCAATCTACTATTATTGTCTTCCATGGATGCATATACAGTCTCAGCATAGACAGGAATCTCAGTTCTTATCCCCCCCTTTTCTTATTCAATTTCCAGATTTGCTAGCAGAGTTAGCTCGAAGAGAAAAGGCAGCCAATATTATACCAGATTCTGATATTGATGTTTTCATGAAGGTACTAGTCCTTTCTTGCCTCTGGAAATTAATATTTTCTTCCGTTTTAAAAATATTTACAAAGAGCTGCCATGGCAGATTAAAGTTGCACTCTGAGTGCTTGATTTTGATTTTGATTTTGATGTCAATCATTATGCTGTTACACAGGCAGCGGGAACCGAAGGCCAGGAGGCCAGTGTTGTCACAGATTATGTTCTAAAGGTAACATCAGCATCAAGTGCCAGAACATGTCATGCCATGCGAAGAAAATATAATCACAGCTTTCTTTCATGCTAACAGGTTTTAGGCCTGGAAGGTTGTGCAGATACATTTGTTGGGGATGATATGACGAGGGGAATTTCTGGAGGACAAAAGAAGCGTGTTACAACAGGTATCAAATTATTCACAACATTCTTCTTCTCATGGAATGTATCGTAGCTGAATGGAATATCTATTTGTAGGTGAGATATTGGTAGGACCGGCGTCCGCTTTGTTTATGGATGAGATATCTACTGGTTTGGACAGCTCCACAACTTACCAGATTGTGAACTCACTAAAGCAATCAATTCAAATCCTTAATGGAACTGCAATCATTTCCCTCCTCCAGCCAGCACCAGAGACTTATGATCTCTTTGATGATATTATTCTCCTCTCCGATGGCCTGATGGTTTACCAGGGTCCTCGTCAGCATGTGCTCGAGTTTTTTGAATTCATGGGCTTCAAGTGTCCTGAAAGAAAAGGCGTAGCTGATTTCTTGCAGGAAGTAAATACAGGCTTAAAAGAACTTACCGCTTGTATCCTGTGAGTCTAAATTTAATGCATCAATCTTACTAACCGAAGAAAATGATTTTAGGTGACATCAAAGAAAGATCAGATGCAGTATTGGGTGCGAGAACAAGAACCTTATAGATTTATCAGTTCCAAGGAATTTGCCGAGGCATTTGAGTCATTCCCTTTAGGAAGGAGACTTGCAGAGGAGCTTGCAACTCCATTTGACAAGGCCAAGAGCCACCCAGCTGCTCTGACGACGAGCAAATATGGTGTCAATAAGAAGGGGCTACTCAAAGCTTGCTTCTCGAGAGAATACTTACTCATGAAGAGGAATTCTTTTGTTTATATCTTCAAGTTCTTTCAAGTGAGTACCAAGTTTGGTTGACTACTTTCATTTAAATCTCTGCTCATGAAATATAATTCCCTATCCTTTTTCTTTATTTTCCCTGAAAATAGTTGACATTCATGTCGGTCATTACAATGACAATTTTCCTTCGGACGGAGATGCACCGAGATTCAGTTGTTAATGGAGGAATCTATGCTGGTGCTTTGTTCTTATTAGTAGTGATGGTGCTGTTTAATGGCATGTCAGAGATTCCCTTGACCATCGCAAAGCTTCCTGTCTTTTTCAAGCAGAGAGACCTTCGATTCTTTCCTGCATGGGCTTATGCTCTACCGACATGGATCCTAAAAATCCCCATCACATTCTTAGACATAGCAAGTTCGGTTTTCATTACATACTATGTTATAGGCTTTGATCCAGATGCTGGAAGGTAACAAATGAAACATGTCATAAACGGGTTATGATCCTTTTTACTAGGTGAAGTCACTAATATCTAATAGCTGTGCATGTGCTTGTGTATATATCCTTACAGGTTCTTTAAACAGTACCTCTTGTTCATATTACTTAACCAGATGGCATCTGGAGTATTCCGAGCCATTGCTGCTATCGGTCGAAATTTGATTATGGCTAACACCTTCGGCTCATTTGTACTACTGATGTTTTTCCTCTTGGGAGGTTTCATCTTGTCTCGAGGTATTGCCAGTGAAACAAAATCAGCATCTCAGAGTAACCTGACGCTGGAACCTTAATGATCAATACATTCTTTCCTATTCTTTATGCTGCAGATGACATAAAAAAATGGTGGATTTGGGGATATTGGTTATCCCCTATGATGTACGGACAGAATGCCGTACTAGTCAACGAGTTCCTTGGAAAAAGTTGGGGTCATGTAAACTCTGACACTGCTCAAATCTGCATTTTATTTTTCATCCTTTCCCTTGTTAATTGTCAGCTGATGTTAGAATTTGCTTTCCCATAAAAGGTTCTTCCAAACTCAACGGAACCATTAGGAATTGCAGTTCTAAAATCTCGGGGCTTCTTCACAGAAGCATATTGGTATTGGCTAGGAGTAGGGGCAACGATTGGATTCACACTAGTATTCAACTTCTTGTTCGCCCTGGCTCTCACTTTCCTCGGGCGTAAGTATATGTAGATTCACGAATTTATTGATGTTTGAATTCAGGGGGACAACTTAGTTTCTGTTTATGCAGCATTGAAAGGTGCTCAGGCCATTATATCAGAAGATCCTGGAGAAAATAGAACTCGTAAGCGTCTAATTCTGCTAACCATAGTAGTAGATATAATTATTAAGTTACTGATCCAATTTAAACTGATTTGCAGAGAGTAGAGATGAGATTACGAGGAATAGCAGTTTGGCGGGCTCTTCCAGTAACAACAACGACAAAGGAATGATTCTTCCATTCGAACCGCATTTCCTTACCTTTGATGAAATTGAATACTCTGTTGACATGCCAGAGGTCTGTCACATCGCAAGTTCGCAATTTTAAAGCAATATTGGTGACAGTCACGAGGAACACATCATTATCTTACTATGCAATTTTTTGAATTGGATTGTTCAGGCAATGAAACTTGAAGGCGTCCTCGATGAAAAACTGGTATTGCTGAAAGGTGTTAGTGGTTCTTTCAGACCTGGTGTCCTTACAGCACTGATGGGTGTTAGTGGTGCTGGTAAAACTACTCTTATGGATGTGCTGGCTGGTCGAAAAACTGGGGGATATATTACAGGAAATATCACAGTTTCAGGGTATCCCAAAAAACAAGAAACTTTTGCTAGGATTTCCGGATACTGTGAGCAAAATGACATCCATTCTCCACATGTTACAGTTTATGAGTCACTGCTCTTCTCAGCTTGGCTTCGTCTTCCCGCTGAAGTTGACACAAAAACCAGAAAGGTAATAGTCCAAAAATGATTAATGGTTTTGTTAGCAGAAGAATGGTCGACTTTGGCAGAGTTCAAGTTCATTTTTATGATGATTGTGCAGATATTCATTGAAGAGATCATGGAGCTTGTGGAACTGTATCCCTTGAGGCAAGCATTAGTTGGATTCCCTGGTGTTGATGGTTTATCAACCGAGCAACGCAAGCGGTTAACTATAGCAGTTGAGCTAGTTGCAAACCCTTCAATTATATTTATGGATGAGCCAACATCAGGACTTGATGCCAGAGCTGCTGCAATTGTCATGAGAACGGTTCGGAACACGGTAGACACAGGACGAACAGTTGTCTGCACCATCCATCAGCCAAGCATTGATATATTCGAAGCTTTCGATGAAGTATGTTAAAGTTGAAATTACAAAAGATATTATCAGCTTTCACCTGGCATGTAAAATTATGATGTATTTGACATGTTTGTAATGGCACATCAGCTTTTCCTGTTGAAGAGAGGGGGACAAGAGTTATACGTTGGACCACTCGGTCATCATTCGTGCCATCTGATCAAGTATTTTGAGGTATGTTCTGTGAAACCATGAATGATGTCAACCATTAATAATAATGTAAAAGCTTGTTGCTTTGTTTATGCTAAAGATTGCACGGAACTTTTTAAATCTTCGGGTAACCGATCCTGGTAAGGCAGGATTAAGTTTGGATGATGAAGATGATGTTGAGCATACTAATGCATGTCTGTTAAAAATGAAGGGAATCAGAGGAGTCAGCAAAATTAAATCTGGTTATAATCCTGCAACTTGGATGTTGGAAGTCACCACTGCAGCACAAGAAATAGCTTTTGAGGTTGATTTTGCTGATATCTACAAAAACTCAGAAGTGTACAGGTAATTTGTTGGTAGAATTGCTAGGCTTGATCATTTAATCAGAACAGAAACTAATTAACAAGTCGAGCCTGCTCTTGAAAACGTTTTCCAGGAGAAACAAAGCACTTATTAAGGATTTAAGCACGCCTCCACCTGGTTCAAAGGACCTGTATTTTCCTAATCAGTACTCACTGTCATTTTCTTCTCAATTTTTGGCTTGCTTATGGAAACAACATCTATCATATTGGCGTAATCCACCATATACTGCTGTGAGATTTCTCTTCACAACCTTCATTGGCCTCATCTTTGGAACAGTGTTCTGGGATCTTGGCTCCAAATTGTAAGCCACCTATCTCAGGAACTACTGGAATTAAACAGAAATCTAAGTTAATTCATTTACTTGATCATCTTTTCCTTTAACGCAATTTTCGTACAAACGACTGCAGAACAAAGCAACAAGATCTTTTCAATGCAATGGGTTCAATGTATACTTCTGTTTTATTCATTGGCATCCAAAATGCATCGTCAGTGCAGCCTGTAGTCTCTGTTGAACGAACAGTGTTTTACAGAGAGAGAGCTGCTGGAATGTATTCGGCCATGCCTTATGCATTTGGACAGGTAAAACCTGAAGACGCGCTCTACAGGCTCTGCATATCGTGTAGGATAAACTATATAGCATATCGATTATTACAAGGTTTTAATCAATTCCTTGCAGGCTACGATTGAGGTGCCATATGTATTTGCACAAACAGTAGTGTATGCTGTAATAGTCTATGCAATGATGGGGTTCGAATGGAGCGCCTCCAAGTTTTTCTGGTATTTGTTCTTCATGTACTTCACATTTCTGTACTTCACCTTCTATGGGATGATGGCTCTGGCAATATCACCAAACCACCAAATCGCATCCATCATATCTACGGGATTCTACTCGATTTGGAACCTATTTTCTGGATTCATAATCCCACGACCAGTAAGTTCCTGATTATCAAACAAATGCTCTACCTTCAATGTATTAACTTCGTTGTTTGATTTAACAGCGGACGCCTGTCTGGTGGAGATGGAACTGTTACATATGTCCAGTAGCTTGGACATTGTACGGAGTGATTGCATCACAGTTTGGAGACTTGAAGGACACAACACTTGAAAATGGTATAACAGTGGAGCAATTCGTGAAAGATTATTACGATTTCAAACATGACTTTATTGGAGCAGTTGCGGCTTTTGTTGTTGGATTCACGGTGCTTTTTGCATTTATGTTTGCAGTTTCAATCAAACTGTTTAACTTCCAGAGGCGATAAGTGAAACTTCTTATGTGTATGGTATAAAGATGGGACTAGACATTTATTATAGTTGATGGCTATTTACTAAGCAGCAAATATTTGTGATATTTCTGCTCATCTTCAATAAAAACTGAGCTTCCTAACTTTTACATTTGCCTTTGTTAGATAGGTCCTTGGATGCCAGAGACTCAAATTGAATATAACATTATCAGTCATACATACGTAATTCAAGTATCACCTATAAGGATATAACAACTGTATCAGTCATTTCACTTGCATCTTTCACACAAAACCTAAGTTTCGGTTCAATTGCATCCCAAGTGTGAGTAAGGTGTTTCCATGGCATAAGGATTGGTGAAAACAGCTGCAAGATTTGCTTTGAAGCCAGGAATTCAACATGTTTCACCAGATCAAGTTACATTCAAGACAATGAAATCAATTTATTTTGAATTTCAAGTGCAAATTTTGGATGAATCATAGTTGGGATTTCAAACTACCCCGTTTTGATTAGTTTGGCTCCTTAGACATGATCTAAACTAGGGATGAAACTGAATCGAACCAGTCTAATATTTTTTTAGGACCAACCATTTTTTTGGGTTTACAGTTTAGTTTTCATTGCTTACCCCTAATCTAAACAAAGCTTGTTCATGAGGAAAACCAAGGTTAGCAGTTTAGTTTTCAATGCATGTGACAAGTATCTTGGTGTAAAAAATATGGCCTCTCAAGTGAAAATAATAGTAATACTAAAAGCATGGATGCAGATGGGAACATTGAATGCAGTTCAGAGAAGAAGCAAGGCAATTTACATGGAACAAATTAACAAACAGAGGAATATCAGGAACTTAACCTTTAGAAACAAACTAAATGGATCTCTTGTTTTCTTGATCTTCCTTTTCAGATACTGATAGATGGCTTTCAAGCATAAATGAAAGGTCATGCATCTGTGACATCAAGGTCTCAACGTCAGTAGCTTTTGGTTTGGTATTTCCAGTGAAAATGTTTCTGCTTGTTTCAACATCTTCAATACTCCATCCATCTGTCTCATTCACACTACCCGCCCTGAAAATTGCAACAGATATTGTTATGAATGTTAACTTGCGTTAAATCATATGGAAATGAATCTCAGCTATATGATGCAACCAAGGTTATTTTCACTAATGCAACATGGCGAAGGAACCAAGTCCAAATGCCAGAGAAGCCCACAATGAAAAATCTTATTCAACCCATTGTTTCACTTTTAAAACACTATGAAAGTCCCAGAGTAAAGCAATTATTCAATAACCAGGAAAGGAAAGAAGCTATAAGAGCAAGGTACGTAATTGGGATGATATGTCGAGAGGATACAAGCAGCATTGCAGGGTGAAGAAACAACCAAATATAACATCCTGCAACTGGGAAATGGAGCACAAATTACTTAGGACTTGGCTCAGGGTAAATAACAGTTGAAGAGTGCACACCTATCTGAAGCGGAACTTTGTGGCAGCATAATGTTCGTTTCAGAAGAACCATTTTGATTGCTAAAAGTTGATGAAAAGAAATCTGGCTGAGAAAAGTGACCGAAATCAACATTCTTTGAGTTGTTCGTTCCAATAAACAAGCTCATATCTGATGTCTGCTCAACTGAGGGCATCAAGTGTTTATCATCTTCAAAAGAATTGCTAAAAGGAACTTGTACATTGCTGGAGCTCGTGAAATCATTCCAAACATCAAATGAATCATCATCTTCATTGATGGTTCTATTATCAGTTGCCTTGTTAGTGCTGGTGGAGGTTTGCCACTCATTGCCCTGAATCCAACTGACATTCATGGAAGAAGAAATATCCGTGTTGCCTGCCGATCCGTGAGCTTTATCATCTATGGATACTTTAAATTGATCATTCTGGACAACTACCCCAGCACCAGTATTACTCCATATATCACCTTCAAACCAGTCATTGTTGTTGGATGCAGAAGTTATATTTTCTTTTTTTTTTTCATTTAATAATGTATTTCCAGACCCAAAGATAGCATCCATTTGAGAAGAAAGATCAACTGAAGTGGATCCCACAAAGGGGTCAGAAAATTTGGGTTCCTGATGCAGAAATCCAGTGTCAGCAGATTGGAAATGAGCCTCCCAGCCAGAAAAGGAGTCACTAGTTTCATCTTCGTTGGACATTGAAACTGTCTCGGAAGGCTTAAAATTTGCAAACAAGCTAAGGTTTTCATGACCTTGAAACAAGTTATGTTCAGTAGCATCCTCCTGTTTGCTCAATGCAAATTGTCCTTCAGTAGATGTGGAGAGAAAGCTTATCTTAGATTCGGTAAAATAGTTGTCAACATCAACTCCTGCCAAATTCAGTGGCCGATCTGGCTTGTTTTCCGGAAAAACAGACTCAAACTTCTCAGGCTCTGAAGGCCATCTTATTTCTAGATTCAAGAGATCAGACAAAGGAAGCTGAACTTCTGGTGCATTCTGTCCTTTGTTAGATTCATGTGCTTCTACAGATGGCGTAACAAGCTCCTACAAGAAAAGTATTACAGAATCAGAAAATGAAACAGCAAAGTAACAAAGAAAACAAGCACTATAAAAAAGAAACACCAATCTAACACGGGAAAATGAAAAATGAAATAGAGACACAGCCAATAGATCATAACTCTAACTCACAAACATACTAAAAATACGAGCAAATTTCTCATTGAGTTCACAGCCCACTGCAAAATCTAAAGTTTTAATGATCAAGACATAACCCCTAAAATAGCGCGAGAAGAAAGAATCATAATTTCTATCACCAGCAACAACAGCAACTAACAAGACCTCAAAACCACCAAATGCATCGATAAAGATTCAATCTTTACCAATTCACTAACTGAAACACCCAAAAATTAATGCCCATTTTAAACAAATGTACAATAAGAAAAGACTTTACAAAAAATTGTTGATAATTACCGATCCATCCAAATCAAGGGAGTGAAGAAACCAGTGGTAACCAAAAGTAGAAGTGAACTTAATGGGATCAGGGGCGAGATTTTGGTTCCGTTGTCTACCACAAAAAACACAGATGAAAGAATCAACCCCTCTTAATAATCTCCCTTTACAGTGGCTGCATCTAAGATACGAAGGACAAGGGTCAAGCTGGGAAATTGCGTCCTGTAAACTGGGCAGTGAACTGGCTTCTTCTTTTTCTTCTTCTTGTGGGTCAAATAATGATGATACAGCTGCTTCTTTACGTAGTGAGATCTGTAATTCTCTTATTTGATCGTGTGGTATTTCGAATGCCATTCTCTTCCAGGCTTTGCTTCAACAACTACTGGTTCGCGTCGCATCTTCTTTTGATCTCGACGACATTTTCAGCTCATCAAAACGGCAGCGTTTCGTCAGTTTCAGATTCGGCTTGGCAGGCCCACAACGCATTGGACACGTTTACCGCCAATGAACATGGTCAGGGCAATTAAAAGAGAGAATAAAAAAAAAATTTATTTTTCAAGTAATAATAAACTTCAAATTTAAGGTTAATTTTGGCAATAATTGCATTGCTAATTAGTCATTATAAAACAACAATATCATTTCTGATGATTAAATATTAATTTCCATTATTCATTTAAAATAATATAATAAATTTTATATTTTTCAAAAAATATTTCAGTATTGACCCATACTCCTTATGATTCTAATTATACAATTGCTGAGCCGAAATGGAGATAAACGCTCGTATAATTTTCCTTCATAATTAATATAGAAAAAGGAGATGTTAATGTCACTGAGCTGAACCCATATAGTAGATCCTAAACTTGCATCGCATGAAAAAGATGATCTATGACATGTCCTTTAACGCCACATCAACCGCCGTCTTCCATATATCAGTGTCGAGTGCATTTACTTCACCCAAACTAGTCAAAATCGGTAATACCATATTCTCATTCCTTTGCTCGCATAATCTGTCGATAAATTTACAGACTGCGGAAGGATGAGGTTTAAATCCCTTGAACACCATTTCATCCAAGATAAATGCAGCTTCCTTCAACTGCATGGCATCGCTAAGACCACTGAAAAGAATCCTATATGATAGAACATCACGATCACAGCCTCGTCTAGGCATGTCTTCGAATAAATCATTAGCTTCACTCCATTTTCCATCCTTGCATAACTCCCCCAGTATCGTATTATAACTAATCACATCTGGCTTGCTTCCATTCTCAATCATTTCATCCATAATTCTATAAGCATTTTTGAAATCTTTGTCTTTGCAATACCCATTGATCATCGCACTGTATGTTACAGTATCAGGCTTACACCCCTTCAGTTCCATTTCTTCTAAAACTCCAAGAACCTCATCTTTTCTTCCAACTTTAAATAACCCATCAATCAAAGTGGTATAAATTGCCGAATCCAATTTCACACCGTTCCTCTCCATCTCCTCCTTAAGTCGGAAAGCAGAATTCATATCATGGATTGCGCAAAGCCCCTTACACAGTGTTGCATAAACATACTCATTTGGACACACCCCATATACATTAAACATATGATCTTTCAACTTAAAAGCTTCTTTCAACCTCGAATTGAGACAAAGACCATGAATCAAGGTCCCAAAAGTCACGTTATTAGGAACGAGGCCTCTCATTTTCATTTCAATAAACATCTTCAAAGCGTCATCAACATTTCCATCAGAACACAACCCACGGATCAATATAGTGAAAGTACACGTATCTGGCCTCACATGTTTCTCAAGATTCACATAATGCCCTCTCATAGCATCAAATTCCTTGCAAACCATCAACACGTTCAACAAAGTATTATAGGATTTGACCGTCCTAGGGCAGCGATAAAGAGGCATTTCGTCAAACACTTTGACGGCATTATTAGGGAGGCCAGCACGACCATGGAATGTCATGACGTCGCAAAACAGAGGTTCTTTCGGAAGAAAACTCGTCTGGGTTTTAAGTTGAAGGAGTATTTGTTCCATTTCATCAAACATTTTGGCACGGCCAAGTTTGCAGATAATGAGATCATAGCAAAGAAGCGAGTAGCGAAAGGGCTTGGATTTTGATTCCGGATTTGAGTTTTGAAAGGGGTCTTGAAAGAGGTTGAGAGCGAGTTTTGGGTCTTTCTGGAGACGGAGAAGAGAGGCAAGCCTGAAGGAGGAGATCAGTTTAGGCTTTTGTTTTGGCGACTTCATCTTTGCAATGTGCGTCTTTGCTACAAACAACCCAACCAACCCTTCACCTGCATCTATCTCCCACACCTCACCGACTCCTCTCTGAACTGATGTTAAAAAAAAAAAAAAAGTAACAAACATGTGATTCATCCGTTTCGCAACAATAAGAGAAACAATGAAATCTTGAAAACTTCGAAAGAATTATCAGCTAATTGAAGTGTTTGATTCAGAAAAATAAAAAAATGGAGGAGAACGCATATTTTATCAATACTAGAGAATCATTTATTAACAGTTAGAATGAAATAATAATAATTTGATCCTGTTATTTATGAAATATTCTGAAGCGGAGTAAAAGTAAATGAAAATCATTAATGATTAACCATTTAAGCACCTATTTAAAACTAAAATAACTAATAATTAAGTTAATTGTTTAATGCAAAATGTTCAAATTTAGTTTGTGGTAAGTCAAAATAGTAAAACAAAAACACCATGAAGATAACAAAGGTAGTAAGGTCATCATTAGGAGCTCGGTATTGTACAAATACATAAAACCAAGTCCATAAGAAACCCATTAGACAATGGCTACTTTATGGTCTTCAATAATACAATCACTTATATATCTATCTTTCCTTTCTTCTTCTTCTTCATGATGTAACACTAGTTAGTTAGTGTTTCTCATCAAGTATGCTACAATGCATCCCAACAAAGACCCCGCAACGACCTGCGATTCCATAACATCATTCATACATGCCTCATTAATTTATATCACAACAACAAAGCTTTTCATGACACGTAAATCGTGAATGCTGGAAAAGGGATGTAAGTATTATGTCTGAATATTTCAGCATTAAACACAATGTGCCAAATACTTGCAAGAGATGCTCGGTTTGGATTTCATATAAGCGGGTGCATTTAGTACATTTGACCAAACTACTATCCAGGCACTCACATAACGCCACATTTTTGGGAAAAAAAAAAGGCTAAGTTTTAAAAAATTTAACTGTGCTGTTTAAACATTTGCAAAGCATGGCACTCATTACTATGTTGTGATAAAATTTGAGTTGAAAGAAAATGCAACACACCTGAAGAGGAGTGTGCCCAAGCAATTCACGCAGAGGTCTGACACTGGATAACGGATGTTCGGGAGGGAACTCGCAGACAATTTGATTTAGCAACTGCAAAAAGAGTTGAAATTCAAAGACTAGCATAAACAGACAAATCATACTACTAGCCTAATGCATTATTAAAAAAAGAAGAAACAGCAAAAGTTTGCAAGTATATGTCGACATGACTTGCCTCAGCTTGCCGACCCGCATGAAGTCTGACACCTGTGGCATCATACATCACCTGCGATGAAAAAAGCAATCAGATATGTTAACGTCATGCAACTCATAAGAGGCCCTTTTGGCACTTGGTAAATTTATAATTCACACTCATAATTTCATAACAAAAGAAAAAACAGTTGGCCCCAGAGAACAAGCAGAAGAACAACAAATGAAAACTACAAATCCTTTGGCAATTTTGTTGGACCTATTCTTGAACAAATGGATGAGAGGTGATTAAGGAGAATAAAGGTTGCTTCTAAGAAAAACTTGACATGAAAAAACAAGTTCCATACAATTTTTTCAGCACCTAAGTTGTTAATTTTTTATAGTTTCCAACTTTAGTGACAAACAAATAATTAGTAAAAATGGAAGAAAAGTCATGATTCAGGAAATAGCAGCAGCAATTGTTAAGAATTTAATATGTCAACATGAATTATGTATTCTGGATCCAAAAAGTAGAAGTTCTGAAATATACATACAACGCAGGCCAGGACAACTGCAATCGCAAAAGCTGGTGATCCCGCCCCTTCTTCTAGGCCTATAGCCATTGCTAATGCTGTCACAGTTGCTGAATGCGAAGATGGCATTCCACCAGAGCCAAACATCCTTTTGGAATCCCATTTCTTTTCTTTATACCTGAGCATCTAGGAGAAACATATTGCAAAATTAAGCCACATAATAAGAGGGCTTGATTCAAGAATGAAAAAATTCAATGCATTATCCAACATTTCCAGACAGCAATGTAACCAAGCATTTTTCATGAATCCAAGTAATTTATACAAGCATCTGGGAAGACTTTCTTCTGCATCAGGGAGAGGACTTTAGATCTAATCCATTTTATAAATGATGAAGAAGCTTACACTTTGATGGATAGTCTACCTGACCAATGCGAATCCGAAACAATAAGCTGACCATTTTATACAGAAAAAAAGGGAAAATACAATCAAACTTCTTTACCCAATAGACTAAAGTTACGAAACCTCATCCCTACATTGCAAAACAAATAAATACTCTTCTAAAACAAAAACAAAAACAAAAACTAGTATCTGTCAACGAATCCTGCTAATGATTACAAATCCCTGTAATATCTCACAAATTAGCAACAATTTCTTTCCTTTTCCAAGTTACCAACTACAATTCCAACTAAATAGCTCGCATCTCTAGTATGACAACAAATTGAATGGAAAATATCAGAATAATGCGACAGAATAAAATCACAACCATCTGCCTTTGATTTCAATTGTCGCTTCTTCTAAACTCCGCAGCTATATTTAAACATGAACATATTAAGATACGATTATTTCAGTTAACATAGCAATCGAAACAGGTCTTTTTTTTTTCCTTTAAATTGGTTATATTACTGAACAAAAACAGAATTCACCAATATGAATCAAAACCCAATTGATTATTGGTTATATTACTGAATGAAAATAAAATTCACCAGCATGAATGACAACCCAATTGAGAATCAATTGGTAATATCAATAAAAGTTGTACCTTTTTAAGGAAGGAAAGGAAACAAAATAAACTAGCCATATCAATAACAAACACGCAACGGGAAGATAAAGAATTGGAATTGGACATAGAAAAAAGAAATCAAAACATGAAAGAATAAAAAGAAGAAGAAAGAAAGAAAGAAAGAAGTCAAGGAACCAATTAGTGAAGATCTTGAGGAACTGGGCAATAGCGCAGGAAAGGAAAGCGGAAAGGAGAGGGAGATTGCTTGGTAACACGGAAAACGAAGAAGAAGAAGAGGAGGAAGTCGTTTCACCGGCGGCTCTTGAAGAAACAGCATCAGCGACGGTCATTACCTCGTCCATGTAGCTAGATCCAATCAATGAATAAAATCAAACAAATCAAAAGGCCTAAACGATGGATCTGTAAATATGAAAGTATAATTTATTTTTATTTCAGGGTGAAATTGAGTTGAAAAGGAATGAATGAATGAATGAATTTGTCGCAGCTTTTTCTGTGTATTGACTTTGCTAATTTGTGTACGGAGGAACAATTACAATCAACGAAATGAACACGAAAGAGATAACAATTGTCCGTTCGCACATTCTATCAAATCCCTAGTAATAATAATAAGCCACTAGAGCTTGGCTTCGATTTATGCGATCGGCCTTAATTACCTTAAATTAAATATTCTACTTTTAAATTATTCCACAAAATATTTTAAAACGCGCTTACAATCTTGATTGGGAATCACTGAAGACAAATTTATATACTTGGTTGGTTCTTTTTATCCTGATTGGTATAGGAAATCCTAGCTGGATTCTTATGGGATGGATCAAGATAATAGGATATTATAGTCTAATTTTCTTTTTCAATAACTATATCTATTTTTTGTAATCCAATCAGTTATATACAATTTAATATCTTATGTAAAAATTAATTATAGGTTAATTGTGGGATTATGCATGCCTGGAAACGTAGGCTGGATTCCTGAGATATCACAATGTTGCCGTTACGGGCATATGACTGGTCCCATTAAGTAACCATGTAATCAAAATTGATGCACGCTTGTTATGTTGTGTTTTCAAAAAATTCATTTTTTTCAATAAATTTTTTTAAAAATATGATATTTTAATTTTTAACAAATTTGAAAAACTCCTTAATTATTTGCTTTATTAGTTTCATTATTCTCCAACAAAACATAACCAAAAGTATTTTATGGGGGAAATAATTATATAACTTTATCGTAGAAATCAAACAGCTGAAAGTATTTTATTATGGATCATAATTGGTATAAAATGAAAGAGAGTTTGGTAATATATAACTGAATAATGGAGAACGATTGAAGCAAATATTAAATAAAGAATTATTCAACAATGAGAGGATAACCGGTCCAGTTACATACATCCACCTGATGTAGACAATAATGACATATACTAGGAGTTTCGGTCGGCAGCAACTGCCTCAGGAATTACGGCATCGTTTGTAAGGAATAGTTACTCGCCTTTGACTAGAAACTTTGATTTATGATTATCTTTATTATTTCATGTTTCATTGTTTCCCCGAAAGAAAAGAACTGGTTTCTATGCCTTCAAGAAAATATGATTTCGTACAATTCTATGCTCCAACTAAACATTTACAATATATATATATATGGAAGTAAAATATTACTCACAGAGGATGGAGAGGGAAAATTCTCTAAAATGCTGGATGAGAATAGAATACAGCATCTATCTTCCGGACATTAAACTGACAAGAGCTTCATTTTCATAGAAGGAGCCGACGTCCCAATCTTCTGTTGAGGATGAGAGGGTCATCAAGGCAACGACGATAGATCGCATACTTGGACGTAGTTGAGGATTCTCATGCGTGCATGCTTTAGCAAGTTGGGCCATCTGTGGGAAAAAAATTTGTGATATGGTTACTGAATGTACGATATTCTGTTAATGATCATCTCTTGTATAAATCTCACCTTTCGGACTGAATCGAGCGGGAAATTTTCTCCAAGCCTTGGGTCAATCAACTCGCGAATGTCTTCTTTAGGATCATTCTGATCAAGAACATCCTCAAACTGCAAAACAAATTCTTGGTTTAAAATTTTGTTAAAAAATTTGTCGGTTTAAGTCGTTTAGACCCTAGTAACTTCTGGATGTGTTTTAACTCCAGAATTAACTCCAGAAATAATTGATAAATAGGGTGGTAGAAAATTAACCAAAGCAACAAGACCCCTTGATTCCGCATTAGACCCGCCTTCCTTGACAATAGCTTCCTTGGCAGATATAAGCTCATAAAGGACAACTCCAAATGCATAAACATCCACTTTTGGTGAAACATCACCATATTGAGCATATCTGCAGATAAACAAGATAATTTTAATACACTATATATAAATATATACCTCAGGAGCAATCCTATAACCATCGAGTTAGATGTGCAGAATGCATCTACTATTACACACTTGGGATTCTTAAAAAGTCGTGCCAAAGGCTGTGGCTGAAATACAAACTTAGTCAAAACATGCCATACTTTTAAGTTGTGATAGATTTAGTGTATTTGGAGGAAACTTCATCCACACAAATCAAGGACTATAGACTATAAGATGGTGACTACATCTTCTATGTTTGATCTACAAGATTGGGTTTATTTGCAATATCTAGGGTTTTAATGTTTTAATCAAATTATATTTTCAACAAAGAAGGAAGGCTTCTGTTCCGAGTCCCAGGCCCAAATATTTCCGTTAAAGACATGCAGGCAACAGTAAGATAATTAAACCACACATTGATTGTTCAAGCATAGATTACAATCTTTAGCTTGATTTGAGAAATTATCTTACTCAGGTGGCATGTATCCAAATGTACCCACAAGACGTGTAGGCAGGGATGCACTTCCAACCTCAGTTAGTTTGGTTAATCCAAAATCTGCAACCTGTATCATGAAGGACTTGGTTAAACATTTGAAAAGTTTCAAAATGGAGACTAATCATGGCAGATTGGTGATACTACCTTTCCCCGAAAGTTCCTGTCAATCAATATGTTTGCTGACTTGATATCACGATGAATATAAACAGGAACAGTATGCTCATGGATATATTCAAGTCCTCTAGCTGAATCAAGGGCAATTTGCACCCTAGTAGACCATGGCAATGGATCCGTCCCTATAAAACAAGTAAAATCAAGCCATCACCATCTACATCCATTAAGACTAGAAAAATTTTACAGAACGCAGATAGTCTCACCAGAGCCACGCAAATGCTGGCTTAAGTTGCCATTTTCAATGTACTCATAAACTAGAAAAAGAGAACCCTCAACACAATAACCAATCAGCCGTACCTGCATTACATACATATGCAGAACTCTTGCATCAAGTAATGTAACTCTCACAAGTCATAAATGTAAAATAAATAACTAATCAACTTGTAAGAGTTATTATTGCAGGACATGTCTAATTATAAACTCTAGCCACGAACAAGAAGCATTTGTTATGTGATTCTAGAAGTCCACAATTGTGTGTGCTTTTCAAGACATGACTCTTCCATGTTTCCCGTAAATGACTGAGAGAGAGAGAGAGGGAGAGGGAGAGGGAGGGTGAGCATATTTAATGGACTGATATTTCGGTTAATGGAGCCATATTTAATGGATCAGTTTTTGATTAATGATATTTAAAATTTTAGATAATTGGTTCGGTTTGTTTCAATCTGTTAACTGAATTAACCAAACCAAAGTATAATAATATATATTATTTTATACATATTTAAAATATCCTATTTTTTTAAAAAAATAGATTATTAATTCATCATAGATAAATTTTCTATTTATGACATATTTATGAGGTTGAATGAAAAATATAGTATAATATTTGGTTAAAATTTTTTGATTGGTTAAGATGTTAATTTTTCAGTGAGTTAAACAAGGATATTATAAAAATTTCCAGGGATCAGTTAATCAATTGACCCAATACCCACCTAGGAGAGAGAGAGGGGGGAGGGAGAGGGAGAGCGAGAGAGAGAGGAGTACCAGGTTCAAGTGATGAACATGTGTGAGGACCTTTAGTTCAGCAAAAAATTCTTTTGATGCTTGCATATCCATTTTCTTGATTGCAGCTTTCTGCATAGTAAATCAAATTTATGAGTTGCGAGATTCATTAATAAGAACAACAATTATCAACACGCTTCAATATCTAAAGATCCTACCATTCAATTAAATTGTTTAAAAATTTATTAGAACTTCGTACATGATTCTTTTCAAATTTACAACATTCATTATCATTTGAATTGACTCATTATTTAACAAATTCATCCAAAAATATCCTTCCCTATAAATCAGAATTCAATTGTTGTTAGTTGCAATATAAAAACAAAGACATACAAGAAGATAAGTTGTAAGCACAAAAGGCTGATGGTTTTGCAGATACTATTATTCTGGGTTCCATCTAATTTTAGAATATTTCAGAATAACTTAATTCAGTATTAAAATTAGAAGTAAAAATTCCTGTAAATATATCAAAAGTTGAGCAAACTTTTTAATGCAGTCAACTGCTTCCCTTCCTCGCTATATATATTATCAGTAGATGCATACATTATAGATCATCAATGGTACATCCAGATGACCTTCAAACTAAAACGTTTTACAGCAGATAAATTATAAATCCATCCCCTGATGGTAAATGTTAATGTCGTAGAGTATCATTTTGCCAGCTAAGCATGGTGTCCGTATTTCTTAAGAAAGAGCCAAGAGGTTAAATTAACTAGTGTGCATAATGATAAGAAAATTGACAAAAATTTCATCAACAATGATTCATAATAAATGAACATATGCTTTGCAACCGACCTCTCCTCTAAGTTCTGCATAGTAAACAGACCCAAATCCACCCTGCCCTATCTTGTTAGCCATACTGAAGTTATCAGTAACCTGGGCAAGTTCTTCATAAGAAAACTCGATCGACTTATCCACAGTTATGCCTGTCAGGCCTGGAGATGATGCCACAGCAGTTGATTCCACAGGTTTATCAGTGTTGCTTCCAGGACCTTGTAACAGGTGAGACAGGAAAAGTATTGAATAATCCTAATCATCCGTAGCAATCAATTTTCTTCACAGAACAAGCTAGTCAAAGAAGATATCAACTTTATATCTATCATTTAAAGCAATTGAAAATGAAGATCACTGCAGAACTAAAGACTGCCACTTACACAAGTAATCCTTATGGCACACATGAATAAATTAAAAAAATAAGGACAATTAATATTGCAAATAAGTCTTAATAGAAGAAGAATATTATCATGCAAACATCATCACAGGAGTAATGCTTATCGTATATAACTAACAATGCATCTATTGACATTATCAAAAGCATGAATGTGGAAACTTTTGGCAAGATAAGAAGGTGCAATTAAATAATAAAAAAATGGTAAAAGTGGAGCGTTCAGTGTCTTTTTTTATAACTTGTACATTGATCTTAGCCTTTGAGAAGTAAAGGGAAAGATAGGGGAGGACAGCGAAAAGATAAGTGACAGGAAACAAAAGGTTTTTAAACAAGTGGAAATTTTGCGCTATCTCTATCACACAGTCCCTTGCGCTATCTCTATCATAAAGTCCCGAACTGTGGTACAAGTGAGACAACTTTTTCTTATTATATTCAAAGAGAGAAATTAATGAAAATAAATATACCATGTAGTGCATGAGCAGAGTGATCCTGAGATGTTGTTGAAAGCAACAACCCCTTCACCTTGTTTTTTCTGTAAAATCCGAAGTATAAAGAAACTGCTAGTAAGGCCACTGCTGCTCCTGCCACGCTTATTCCAGCAATAGCTCCACTTGATAATCCTGCTTTAGAATAAAAATACCAATAAAAAAATGAGCATAACTGAAGTAGAGATCACTATAGCATCTCTGCCCAAATATCATATCATCATACAAACTGCTGCGAAGTGAAACCAAAACAAACTACCTGCGCTGCAATACAGGAAAAAGAAAAACAATAATTTGAAAATTTGTAAGATAGCGGTAAAAGATTTGAAGTTCATGCAAAGGGAACAGCAACCAACATTACCTCGAAGTCAGTGGCCTGTAACTACCATTTAAATCTGCAAAGATAAAGAGTTTCAACGAGTCACATTACACAACAGCGTCTGACAACAAACAGCTTAAAACATAATATTTCGCGATTTCTATCAAAATGTGGAAACAACGCAGGCGAAGGATAAATCTTCTCCGCCTATATACCAGATGTTTACGCCAATATTTCCATACCCTATTCCCACGTGTAATTATACTTTCCATCAAAAAGAAAATAAAATCAAATATTACCTTGCCCAGGAATATAAACCAAACCACTTCCTTGACTGAAATTAACATTCGGATTATAACTCTGCAGTAAATCAGCTCTGATATTAGTCTGATTGGCCATAGATTCCAAAGAATCCTCAGGCCGAAGAGGATACGTAATAAACAAGCCATGATCTCTCGAAATGCCGCGATTCCCACAGGAGCAATTAACCGTTACATTAAGGGAGCCAGTCTCAGGTATATTAGTAGAAGGATAGCTATTAAACCTCTCCAACCAAGAAATCGTCGTTAAATTGGAATAATACTTATTAGCGACAACATCGTAGGTGTCGCCTGACCTGACCTTGTAAGTGAAAACGTGGCCAAGAAATTCACCGTTGATGCAGTCGCAAGGGAAAGGAACGTTGATTCTGATGAAGGATTGAAGACTGTCTTTGTTAGAAACCTGGTCTCTATTGTAGGTAACAATAGTATCGGGCGATTCCAGAAGGCTTGAGCTCATTACGTCGGCAATGAAGGAAGTGTTGCTTTTCTGCCAAACGTAGTAAGAAGCTAAGGCTAAATCGCAGCCACGGGAGCAGGAGGACCGGGCAAGGTAGAGAAGAGAGAGTAGCAGTAAGATCAGGAAGAGAAAACCTAGATTCGAATACATTTGAAATGGAACTTAACTGATTGGATGAAGAAACGAAAGAGGAGGAGGAGTAGGGAAGTATTGAAGGGAGAGCTTGCTTGGTTGACTGAGTAAGCATATTGATGGTGGGAATAGTTTAATGGTAAAAAGGAGGGATTGGAGGATTTTAAAATTGGAAGATGAAAAGGACATGTTGGAAGCCATACCAGAAAGAAAAATGGATGACGGAAGCCGCCTCGTCTTCTTCCTCCGAATGTGTATGCGGGGAAGCACTCAATTCCCGCTCTCAGTTGCTTCCCGCGGTCGCCTTTGAAATAGAACAAGTTCCGTCCAGAAAAGAAACCGAACAGGTCAAACGAAAACGACAAAAAATATTATGAAAAATCAATATAATTAAATATAAAAAATAAGAATTTACAAATAAATGTTAATTATTAATATTTATATGTAATTAAGAAATTAAAAAACTGAAAATTTTCCAAATTACTAATTAAATATTTAATACGTAATTGTCCCATTTTATGTAAAAAGAGTAAAAGGATTTCCTGGCTTATACGTGATGACGGAGAGGGTGCATAGGATATAAAATATCAAAATTTAAGATTTTTTGAAATAAATAGAAGTTTGGGGGCAAAGTTTCTAATTTTATAGAACTTCAGGTGCATTTTTATCATTTGGGCAAAATTTAATCTTAAGCTATCCATTGCGGTTTCAATCGATTTCAATCTTTATCCCAAGAACATCTCCTCTCCATTATTACCAGTCGGAAGCTGAAAGAAGCAGATCTTTGTTAAGATTCTTACCGGTAAAACCATTACTCTCGGTCGAGAGCAGCAACATCTTCGCCAACCTTGAAGCCAAGATTCAGGTACCCATCTCACCAATTTGTTCATTCCGTTAACTATTTCTTTCTGGGTCTTTTCTTTTTTCGTTGTTTACAGTTTATGTTTTTGCCAATGGCTATTATTTCCAGGTTTAAAATTTGACCAAACTGTGTTCATATTTTTATGGGTTTTAATTATCCGTCGTTGAAATGATGAACTTGGTTTTAACTATTGGTGTTATTTTGTTGGGACGAAAATATCCTGACCAGCAAAGATTTATTTTTTTTCTTGCAAACAATTGAAAGATGGTCGAACATTACAAACTGAAAACACCCACGAGAGGTAGTATTTGGTGATAAGTGACCTCAAAATAGCTGAAGGATTGTTCAATGATTTAGAACCATTAAATTTGCTGACCACAGTTTTGGCATGCCTTGCCCCTTTTAGTAGTGACTAAATGTGCTTGAATTGCCTTAGCTGCTGGCATGAATCCATGGAATCGTATGTGTTATTATTATTGGTGAAGATGTCGGTCTCTGGAAATCATAGCAAGTGCAAGTTACTCCACTTTGATAATTTGCTACCATGGGCAGGTGAAGCAGCAAGAAAACCAAGCATGGCTACAACAGGCCTAATAACTACCCCAACTTATGGCTTCTTGCCTGTGAGCAGAAGAAACACAGCTCGTTGCAATTACAGCAGCAGTAATGGGCAATATCAGGGTATAAAAGCGATGCGAATTCAGAAGCCTCTAGAAGAATTATACGATGTGAGAGTGGAGAGGAAAGTATCGTCAGAGCGATTGCAAGAGCTCGGGGTGTCAAGATGGTCAATGTGGAAGACAGGGAAATGCAGGTTGCCTTGGGACTGGCAGGTCGACCAGTTAGTTTACATTGAAGAAGGGGAAGTGAGGGTGGTGCCTGAAGGAAGCGAGCAGTACATGAGTTTCGTTGCAGGGGACTTAGTTCGTTACCCCAAATGGTTCGAAGCTGATCTGTTTTTCAACGGTCCATATCAGGAACGTTACAGTTTCCGAGCATATGGAGACGACTGAAAATCCTTGGGTTTGCCCAGATCGTCTCTTCATCCTAATTACCAGGTTTATGACAGGTCATCCATTTTAGTATGACAGGAATGTAACCCAACAGCAGCAGGTTGGAGTGCTATTGTATTAATGGTGCGGCGGGTAGCTTGTAATGTCGAGTTGCAATTTCCTCAATGTATTGCAGTCTCTATCTAGCGCATACCATACATTTTCGGTGTCGTTTAGTGGTCCGGTTCGAGATTTATGTTGAATGCGTACAAGACATGTCCTTTAGTTTTTGCTTTTTATAGAAGGAAATGAAGATATGCGATCAAACATAAAATTTAAAAATCATATTCGAGTTTTGTATTCTAATTTATGTCAAAAGTCATTTATGAATACATTTGGATAAAATAAAATAACAAATAAAAGAATTCTATGAAAAATCTCTTTTCGAGTGAAAGGAAGAGATAAATGGTTAACTTCTTGACTTCAATTTCATAATATATATGTATCAAAGCCCTTTTTTTTATAAACTTATCAATGAATGGAATCATGGTCAATTTTTGGATTTGAGCTAAAAATAACAGATGATTAGCTGATGAGAAACCCCACAAAGGGCATTAAGATTAAGATTAAGATCAAGAGCAACATCTCATGAAAAAACAACTCCAACTGTTGCTAAAGGTTAAGAAGTTGGGGAAGTTGGGTTTGGCATCAAAAGGGCACATAATTTTTGGTCTGTTTTGACAGTCACTGGGCACATCCAACACCCTCATAAAAAGTGTTCATTCACACATACAAACGCTACTACGACGAATAATAATAATAATATAAGAAAAAAGCTTCCTGTTTGTGCAGACAGCATCTTCTCAGCACTGTACAAATTCAACAACAAGAACAACATTCTGGAGCTAATGTGCAAGAAAAGTACCTCCCCCTTCACCATTTCTCCCTCACAATGATGTTACCTTTTCCTTCTCTTTGTATCCACCTACCAGAAAAAAATTTAGCATTACATCAAAAACAACATACAAGGATTAAATTTTGCTACAACCCAACTTCAATGCAAGTCTAATACTATAAAATGACACTCAAGATTAAATGAGATTTTCGGTTATCAACAGGTCGACATTATTTCAAACACTTTCGATTGTCACCAGAAGGCTGAAAGTTTCTGCAACTACATAGAAACCGTTGCCTATTGAAAACTAAACCACTTCTTCGCTAATAAGATCAACACGCACAAAACAACTAAATGTGACAAAGCTAGAGCTTTACACAGAAACAAATGTATTGCCCCATTAGATGCTTTTTCATGATCAAAACATTAGATAAAATGTATTATACTTGCAATCAATCTACTTTATGTTTAAGAAGCATGAAAAAATTAGACCTACATTAGATATTCATTTGTAATCTGCTTCCTAGCATCAGGTGGAATACCTGTATTATAAAACTAAAAGCAAAACCAAGGGAAAAATGCCAACTCCCCTATAAACAGGCAATTAGTTAAACTGCAAAATTTTGCAGGTGATTTTAACATGGTGGTTACCTATTAGTCAGCATTTGCATACTGCAAAATTGGCCCTCTCAGGTGCAAATTTTAATGCTTTTATCTAATGAAATTCATTTCCAAGTTCAGATAATGTTTCAATATACATTGACATGGAACTTGATAACTCACAAGTCCGTAATTCTTAACAAAATTATCAGCCTTCAACACATTTAGTTCAATCCTACTTCGCAGCCCAGAGTTTCTATGACAGAAGGAAATGGAAGACAAATACAATCTGATATTAGAAACCAGATGACCATGGCAATCTGATATTAGAAACAAAAATTAAAATTGCAGCTGTGATCCTTGAAAGCTACGACTCAGATGCATATCAGACATCTGTGCTACTTATAGATATGAAAAGCATTGTTTGAAATGTATTAAATTTGCCGTATTAATTTGATGCAAAACATAATACATAATGATGAGCAGAGGTGAGCATAAAAAATAGCATGCGTGAATATATGATATACATAATCTGTAACCAGGTGAAATCATATCATTTATTGCTATTGACACGTCTGGAACAGAAACAGGAAACTAGATTTCACAATTGTGCAAGTACACCATCAGCTCATGATAAATCCCAAAAATTGCCCCCTGAACTTGTATATTTTCAATTAAAAATTGTATGTATTATATACCAACAAATTACATGATGTACCTAGTTAGTTTACCCTCTTTTGTCTGATTCAAGAATAGTAACAGATCACATAAATCTATGGAATTCACAAAATAAACTTTTTATCATCAAGGCTGACACCTTCCTACTTCTACAGATATTAATGACATGTACAGATAGAAATGACCATAGTAGATGAATGAAGAGAACCGCAAGATTTCTGCCTGGACATATGACAAAGAAGGTGGGCAACGATTTGAGAGAGCGAGCATGTGATCAAAGTCAACGAGGTAAGCATGCTTACAATCCTATAGAAAATGCGACTTCATAAATATGCCCGGTTTTTTTGTAAAAAAGAATTGCTGTAAAAACTGAAGATTCAGTGTTCTGCAGGTAAACTACTAAAGCCAGAACTAGGATATAGCAAACATTACAAGAACCATGCATCTAAATTAACAAGTAGCTACTGATGTTCACCATCATACTATTATGATAAAGTTCAAAAAACAAACCGCTCCATCACCAACCACAATCAGATTCATTTAAAGAATAGACCAAACCTTAGCCTCGAAGGGTGATACAGGAAATGCATTCAACGATCTTTTTGCATCATCATCAGAGGAGCAGTCCGAACATAGAAAGTGATCCAACTTTTTGGCTTCTTCTATTGTCATACCCATACAAGATGGATGAAACCTGTAAGACATTAAGAGTGTAGTCAGAAGTCATGGTTCTTAGTCTGGTTACTATTGTTGTGAAGTTCCTAAATACAACATACAACCCATGGTATATAAAGATTGACTTGTCATGCTCACAAATACGTAAAAAGTGCATCCTAGAAAGATGACTTCTTGATGAGTTTTGATCTGAATTACCATGTGTTGGAGGATTTGGGTGGTTTTTTTTCCTGGGAGTAGTCAGAATTTAAGGGCATCCCCCACCTTTGTACCAAAATTACATGAGTATTTTGCAACTAGAACAAGTCTTTCAAAAATTTACTGCAACAATAGTCTCATTATGAATATACTTTAATGTCAATAAGCTAATTTGATGTCTCCCTGGTTTTTTAGTTAGGAGATTACCTTGAATGATTTGTCAAGATTTTATTTGCAGCAAAGCAACAAAACCCCAACTGGGGTACTTCACATAAAAAATAAACTAAATCTTGATTGCAAACAACTGACATTTGGGTTCACAAATCCTTTTTTTTACAAACTAATCAATTCAGGACAGCATCCTAAAGGAAAATGTCTAAAGAAATTAAATACCTTTCTACTTCCCCAATACAATTCAAGGTCTGTCCCTGCTTTTTTATCTGAATAACTTAATTTTGCCAACCGTCCACGTTAATCCTAAACACACAAAAATTGAGATGGCCTTTGCAGGATGCCCTCTAGAAGACCATTGCTATTGCTTAAGTGCACAAAAAATTTTCTCATCGTGGCACAGGTAAATTTGCTGTGCACATTTTGACCTTCAAAAGAGAAGGTAAGATGACTCCTTATTAAAACAAAAAAAAAATCAAGTACATATAACGGGATCATGCAGTTGAAAACCTTATCACTGCAAATCTTGAAAGCACTTTCTCTAGAATAAACACTGACTGCATATTGGGATTGGATGTCTAATTCTTTTTAATCACTTGTCAGTTGACAACAATTTTCAGTTATGACTAGATTTAGTCCCTATCCAACATTCAATTTTATACTTTAAGCTCCTAGCAGGTGCTTGAAATATAAATTGTCTTAACTTCCACTTCTCTTTGAGCATGGTTAAGTTCTTAACTTCCCACTACCAACTACAGCTGAAGGAGTCACATAACAAGCTAGGAAGACTAAATTCTCATGCTTTCTGTTCCTATTACTCCCAAGCCACCTGTAGGGAAATTTTGACTGGGAACAGAGAAGTTTCAAGATTCAATTTTTCTTGATTTAGCAAATTCACACACCCACATAGACCATTACCCTTTCCTTCATCTCACTTTCTTCCTGTTCACTTAAAGCAATTGGTAGTAATAATGATACCAAGCCATACCTTGCTAGAAATACAAGATGGCTTCGCCAAATAACATAATAACTAAACATATTTCTTGCAATTTTATCCTACACAAATTCTTAAGCCATAATGAGAAGCTAAATGAAAATTACCAATCTTTGCATCCGTCGCACTGCACCATTAAATCATCTGGGTTATAAGGCATTTCGCATTTACAGTACCTTGAGAATAAAAAGAAAAACATAAAACAACAATTAGTTTAACACATCAAACAACAAGAACATCAATTAAAAAACAACAAAAAACACAAATGGCATTACAATACTCACACAGCTACTCGATCAGGGGTGAACCCACCGGTGGAAGCCTTGTATTCGAACCTACAAAAGTAATCTTCAGCTCCAACATTTTCAAGCTTAGTGTAGTTCTTGAAGGAGTGCACAGTGCACTTGCCTTCAATCGTGTGTGCACTTTGCACATCATAATGGTCTGATAGAAAAAGCTCTTTAGCCCCATGGAATTGGCGGCGGCCGCCAATTGATTCCTCTGGTCGATAATACCACCGGACTCGGACTTTAACATTGTTGCGATGATCAGCCTCAATTTTCTCAACCCGCGCCACGTATGGAGGCTTGTCCGGGTCCGATGGACGCATCAAAACACAATCACCAGCTGCAATACAATAGAAAAACATCAAACTAAACCACAGGAAAAATCGAACGAATAAAGAATCTAAAAAATCAAACTTTTGCAGAAATGGGGCGCTAAAAAATCATCATAAAAGCTAATATTTTGGGTATTAAGAAGCAACAAAGATTATGACTTCCATGATTATCAAACACCAAACGGACAAACAAAAGAAACCCGATTTTGAAAACGAAAACAGAGAGCTTTTGCAAATATCAAATACAGAAAAGAAATATTTCGATAATCTAGATTTAAAACGATAACAATTGAAATTTAAAAAATTAAAAAAAACACATAGGTTGACATTGACAAAGCCAAAAAAAACTAGAGATTAAGCGTTGAATAAAAGCAAAAGAGGGAAAGAGGTGGAAAGAGTAAATACGTCGAACAACTTTGTTGGTGCCTTTGATAGTGTAAGAATCGAGGTCTTTTTTGCCAGGTTTAGTTTTGGCCATGAATTTTAGGTATTAGGAAAGGAAAGGAATAGGAATTACGGTGAGAAAACAAAAATGGAGGGCGGGGTGAGGAGCGGGGAAAGGGAATGCAAAATGTGAAAGAAAATGAGGAGGAAATGGGGGGGAAAAGAGAAACCCTAAGAGGTGGGAAGAGAGAGCAGCAGCAGCAGCAGCAGCTTTAGCTTAAGCTCTGTGATAGAGTGGGGAGAGAGATTGTGCGTGATGTGGGCAGAAGCAGCAAGATGGAGGACACGTCATTATCCATTGTACGTATTTATTTTAATCAATTCACATACAATTTATGTATGTCGTTTTATATCATCTGCTTTGTGGATACCTATGTATACATGTATATTTATGTACCATGTTTAATCCTTACCCGGGCAGGATGCAACGACGGGGCAAGGACCGGAGTCTCGGTCCCAACCTAGTAAATTAAATACATCAAATAGTCTTATTTATCATCTCAAACTACTCATGTTCATTTTTTTCTTCTGAGAATAATTAGGCTTGTTATTGATGGAATAAGTGACGTTATTGGGGCTCTATCCCGCTGTGTGGAGGAAGGAGATCCCGCCATATCATTTCCATACTTTGTTCGTCTATCTTGTTGACCCAGAGAATGGCAAAATATTTCCACTTCCCTTTTTCTACAAGTACATGTTTTCCTCGATATGATAACTTTTACCAATTTACTTTTACTCGGCGTCAGCTCTGTCTCCAACATTCAATAAACATACCGCTTCCTCAATGATTACTGTGAAACAGACGTCACGGAATTGCCCGAAAGAAATGTAATGGTAAAAGAGAACTGAACTAAACACATTAATAATTTAACTAAGCTAAGGTAAAAGGATAATGTTATCAACAATGGAATGAATATAAGGACAATACACACTGTTATGGAAGGAAGGACGGAATTCAATCAAAAGAGAGTACTCCAACAGCAATCAGTTTAGAATTTCTGAATGACAACAGAATTTGCAATGCCGGCTGCGTCAATTGTCTGGTCTGGATCAGTGAGCTGTTTCGGAGGGAAACCAACTGTTTGCAGTTGGTAATCTCTACCGCCTCCAGGTCTTGACGCTTCAATGAAGCTCCGAATATCTCTGATCGTATGGTGTAAATTGAAACGTGATACCATGCGTGTGCCATCTGCTAATCTAAGCTGGATTGAAGTAGTTGGTAATGAAAAATCTATAACTAGACCAATCGATGGCAAAGGAGCTGTCTTTAAAGAAGAAGGAGAAGTCGGATCGGAGGCAGCAGTGTCACCGCTGCTACCCAAAGTTCTTCCCACGCCCTGGAATGAAGCTTTCGGTTTCTTTGGTTCCTGCACAAGGAAAAGGAATATGAGAAGGCGACCATATTAACATACAAAAAAAAACATGAAACGGAAATCAGAGAAAGAATAACACGTACAGAATAATTTTCCTCTCGCCTTGCTAGTTCAAGATGCACCTGAGTCCTCCTATCTGCAGGTTGAAGCTCCAATGGACACTCCGACTTTTTGATACTCTGCATTGAGTTTACACAAAGCTTAAACACATTTCTCGTAAATTTGTGACAGGCATCCTGCTGAATATAATCCTTCCTTCCAGAAACTTTTGCATCATCTCCAACAAAAGTTGAAGAAAACAGAATTTGTAATTGCCATTTGACATAAAATGGAAAAGTTTCATCATCCCAAATAAAGGTAGATCAGCACTCAAAGCTGACCTAAGCGCTGTAGCATCTAAAACAAACCGTCATTCTGTTTCAATCCACATCTTTGCAGATCTAGCAAGTTAGATTACTTGCCCTAAAACTTATAGGAGATCTTAAGGTCCCGCATCAGGTTTACTTCTAATAAACATGAATATTTCATAATGGGTAATCAAGCATATCAGCAACATGCTAATTAAACTAATCAATGAAAAGAACTAGATTAAAATCACCTCCAAGAAAGATGCATTTGAAGGATCATCAAACCCCCGCAAAGGGCCATTATCTACGGTGAATCCATTCCTCCAAAGAGTGACATTGTGATTGACAGTCTCAGGTGGTTGAGAAGCGGATGGAACAGTCTCCTCTGAAAGTAATCTCCCGGTGCCAGTGAAGCTTCTTGAACTTGAGGAAGATTGAAGATTATCAACAACTCTTTCCACACCTACAGATTGTCTAGCTTGATCAAAAATAGCATCTGCATCGTAGTGCCTTTGAGGATCTTGAACCAGCATTCCGCTACAACCAAAAAAACACACATACCAGCAATAGATAAATCATTTCTAACAAGCACGCTCAATATTTATTCATACATAGTGTCACGGGATTGCATTTTCCCACTAAAATCTGTGCTCTCCTAGGTCATCATAGACATTAAAGGAGGACTACAAACTTAGTGTCAGGCAAATCATAATCAGGTTAACACAAGCCTAAATTCATAGATAAAACATAGAAGATGTGTTAACTTTCCAGGCGATAAGCAAGTAAAAAACCTGTAAATATGAAATTTCATTCCTTTTAGATTATACAGACAGCTGCAAATAAATTTGATCAGCTGGAGACTTGCACAGTTAAAATTGGCAGCAAAAAAAAAAAGAATTCATAAATCAAGGAATGAAATAAGAATATAAGTATGAATTCCACATCAATCATCGATTTACTTTGATTGGATGTAACCTTGTAAGCTTAGCAGCTTAAATTAAACAGAATCATTAACTACATGTGTAATTTGAAAAAATGCAATTGAGATAATTGTCAATGCTCGACATGACATACAATGAAGTTTTGCAGGAAACCTAAAGTGAAAGGATTATAAAGTTGCCTGTTCTTGTGATATTCAAATGAGAATAAAAACTACCTCTTCTCACCGCCAGTGTAATACTCCTGCTCAGGCTGATAATCAGCGTCGTCCTTATCGTCGTCGCTAGCTTCAGGTGCTTCATTTAGATGAGCAAGAGTACGAACTCCGTCGCGCGTCGTCTTGTTTCTAGCAGAAGAAGTAGCAGCCGGTCTCTTTCCTCTGGATCGTAGACGATAAGGAGCAGGAGAGGATGCAGCTGGAGGTGGAGAACGAGAGCGAGAGCGAGAGCGAGAAGGAGAGGGAGAAGGCGAGGGAGAGGGAGAATAATTAGGAGAGAGAGATTCAGAAGAAGATGAATTGGAAACAGAAACACGACGACGACGACGACGACGACGATCTTCCCCAGAATTAACAATACGGTTGTTGATGTTGTTGTTGTCGGCGATGGTGGTAGCGGCGGCAGAAGCGGTGGCGGTGGTGTTGTCTAAGAAAGTAGAGACGGCAGAATCGAGATTCCATTGATGGCTTTCAAGGAAAAAGAGGGCTTCTTCCTTAGAAGCGGAAGTGATTTCGCTGAATGAATTTATTAGGGCTGAGTTCGCTTCTGCCTCTGCTGTGTTGTCCATTATCGAGTGAGAGATTGGATCGTCTATTCCAAGCAGATAGGTTTCTTCTACGTCAATACTTATAGGGTGCGGAGTATCACAGCGATGACCTCTATTCTTCTTCTGAGGTTAATTAATGTCTTTTTATATTTATTTAGATAAGTTACTTAATTAACCATTAATGCAAAATTTTAATTTGATTAATGAAATAACCATATATATATATATATAACTATAATAAAAATAGAAAGAAAAATACAATTGCATGTTTCTTTTCATAATATCAACTAATAAAACAAGTTATATTTCAATATAAAATAGTAATATTTATTATTTTATAGTTGTTGAAATTATATTATTACAATGGGAAACTCGTACTAAATGTTATTGAAAACAATAATAAAGTATCAAACCATGAAAATTTAAAATAAGATGATTAACACTGATTTTTATGATAATAATTGATTTAAATATCTGTTTTACTAAAACTGAGTTTTGTGATTTGGAGGCTACTTATAAACTTACATACAGTTATTTGGAGTGTCAGAATCGTATTTCACTGTCGCAGTTGCTCTCTTTTGCTTAGCTTTACATTCACTGGTTCAGAATTAATTTGTTGATCGAATTCCGATAATGGCTGAAACCCATGTCTTCATATTTGTAACCTTTCCAACCTCTTGGAACTCGAATTTCAATCTACAATGACCAAATTCTCAAAATCGTAGACGGGAGCAGCATATATAGTTTGATAAGTAGTCTAAGAAGACTGATTCCAGATCGACTGAACAAATTTTAAAGAAAAATCGTATCTACAAGCTTGAGCAATCCTCTGTCAGTGTGAAGTAAACAGAGTACTGAGACGAAGCAAAATCATGAGCCAGCAACTTAGAGTACACTTTTAGAAAAGCTAAACTCAACTCATAGGTTCTGGAGGAGCATTGCATTCATATCAAATCAGAAACAAGTTCCCTACAAGATTGAGCTCAAACCCAATTAACTACCAGAATAATGAATGATCGGAAACAATCACGATATCAGATTAATGTGTATAAAACGATTAATGTGTCCCCTGAAACTAGATTGATACGCTTTTTCAGATTATCTTGCTGACACATCATTTTATCAGTAGTTGCACACATAATCTTTGTGCCAAAAAATGTTTCCGTTTCATACAAATTGGCACGAATGTTGTCCGAATATATTCCCGAGCGAGTGAACAGAATGTTATTTAATGTTCTTGTCCTACGGTATTTATCTTAATGTATGCATCAGAATCAGAACCTCCAGAAGATTTTGAGGACGTCTCTCAGTCATAGACATCTATGAACCAAGAAATCACTACCACATCAATGGCTGGCATAGCTGACCTGGTAGTTCTTCACTTCGAGCAAGATACCATGGGGTGAACATGCAAGGATCTCAAGCATCACGATGAGAATCAATTCCTGAACTTGAAAGACGAGGGACAACAATAGGTCCACCACGAACCTTTTCGAGAGCAAAGCTAATCCTCAATGGTCGACCTAAAAATGCCTGCAAAGAAAGGGTTACCGCTGTGATTCTACTATTTGATAAAAAATGGATATTGATGGAAGGTTGAAGAGAATCAAGAATCTGTTTATAGATCACCTTCCCATCCATAGCATCTTTTGCACACACAGCTTCGGCTTCTTCCGAGAAACTGACAAACCCAAATCCTCTTGATCTACCGCTGTCCTTATCATAAATTATCCTCACTGAAGCCCGAAATCTCCACACAAATTAAACTACTTGAAATCCATATTTTTTTATGATTACAATTTGTATAAAAGTAGATTCATTTGGGAACATATCATGGGACAAGATCATGCATCGATCTTTTTTTTTGTTTTTGAGATTTTGCATGTGAATCATTAAACGCTAATTCTAAATAAGCTATATAAAAATGGCTTACTTTATAATAACAATACAACCTGATCCTAATTCTAAACAAACTTATAAAACAAATGTCTTATCAATAACTACTGCAATTCGATGTTCATTTACAATTGATTTCTTTAATGGTGTTTTGACTTTATCATAAACAAACTATGGTTTAAGAGAAAAGTCCCCCCTTGCATTATATATCAATATGATTACTGATTAAGATCAATCTATGTTTATATAAAGCGGATACAACAATTATAAGTTACTGTACAAGTTTGCTTGTCAATCGTGATTTGAATTGATCGAACAAAAAACAATCTAGCAATTGCAAGATTTTTCTTTTGAACTTGAAGCATTTGAGAAATTTTGACAGAAACTTTGTCCTACATAACATAGCATACAGGTTATTGAAATTCAATATTCAATGGCTGAAAGGTAAGCGTACGAAGATTTAAAGGCGTGTCTTCTTTCCATTCAATTAGGCAATTCGTCGAACAGGTGGTGAAAAGAGGAGCTAAGCGACCATTTTTAAATTAAAAAAAAAAACAAGGGTTTAATTGTGGATTGTATTGCACCTTCACTGACCTCTCCAAAGGAAGAAAAAGCATCTTTCAAGGATTTTTCGTCCACTGACCACGACAAACCTGAAACAACAACGCAGAATTCCCCACAATTAGGGGGCCAGGGTAGACATGTCAAAGACGGCAAGGCACACATTTATATAGAGATGAATGATAAGATAGAAGAGTAGAAGAAACCTGCAACGAAAAGTTTACTGTTAGGAGGAGGAGAATGCGAGTCATGAAAGGAAGCTGCAGCGGCTCTTTTAGCAATGGAGAGTAGGGCTTTTCTGTTCATCGTTAATTTACGGTCGGTTGATAACTTGGTGCGAGCTACGTCAGCTAGTTTCAGACTTTAACACCGCAATTCTACAAAGCCATATTTTAATGGACTTATTGAAACTCGTTACGGGCCTCCATTTATAAGTGGGTCTAATTTTTGTGGGAAATTTTTGAAAATCCGTTATTGGTTTTTTTAACTTTGTGAGCTGTTTTCTTTTCTTACAAAAATACCAACTTTTATAATATTAATTTATCATGATAAATTGGAAAATATCAAAATAGAATTTCATGAGATTTTATAAATCAAAAAACTTCCTTATCAAATAAAACCCTCATTAAAACACACACATAAAACACGCAGTCTCCATACAAACCCCAATCTTCCATACAAAACATCCAGCCTCCATACAAATCCAATCAAATAGTACCAAATCAGAAAATCAATCAAGAAAGAAACCTCCAACAACTATCCAATAAACCTGCAACAGTTAATATAATATACAGCTCCAACGCAAAAGAAGACAGCAGCAACACAGGAAATAAAAATGCAGGATTCAGTACAAATATTGATTCACTATAATGGTGAATGGTTTACTTCCACAAAATACACTAATTTCCAAATTCAAGGTATCCTTGTTCCATCTCAGTGTTCATTTAGAAGTTTGCAACAATCAATTGAAGAACAAATAGAATTGAAGAATCAGAATTCAGTTTGTCACACCCAGCCCATACCCAGGATGACATGCTCCCGTAGCCCAAACAGTGACCTTCACCCGAGGACCAAGGCCTGAACCACAAGGGATACCTCGTAAAGACGTCGTATGGGGACACGATCAAGCCTAATGGTGGTTTGGCGGAAGGGAACATGGCGTCCCAAAAGAAACATACCCGGGATCAACATTAAACATGCATGCAACGCTAAATAGAGAAAACTGTAATTCTCATAATATAAAACCAGTTCCATCTGTACAATAAACATAAGCGTGCATACGATCCACCACCAAAAGCTATACAATGAGTACAATATACAATACTACTGCCAC
>CANYBF011924670.1:0-15655 GCA_948192965.1 Dalechampia spathulata
ATTGGTCCCAGTGAACGATACCTTTATACTGCGATTGCGACCCGTATTCTTGCGGTAGCGTAATTACTTTATTAAGGAATATAAATTTAAAACTTGTTGAAATATTATGCATGTGAAGTTAAGCCTGTTTTTACGCGAACATGTACTATATGTCATTTTTATGAAATGTGAATATTTTATTCTTAATTTTATAAATCATATGATATATTTATCAAATGTATACATTTTATAAAATATCTTATTACAAATGACTCAAATCAAATGAGGTCTTAATTAATTTAACAACTAACTAATTATGAGATTTTTTTTAATTTATCAAAAATAAAAGAAATTTTGTAAAAATACCATATTTTTTGAAAAATTATAAAAATAATAAATCTTTTAAAAGTATTTATAGAAATAATTTTTTTAGGTTAAATATAAATTTAAGTTCAATTTATTTTAGTTTAGAGAAATTATTAATAGATTATATATTGTTAATTGATTAATTAGTGATAATAATATTAACTAACATGGTTATTCATAAAATAGTGATATTAAATAATAGTTAACTAATGGCATTAATATTAATTATCATGGAGTTTATGGATCAATTAATTAATACTAAGAATTATTAATTAATGAAATGGTTAGGGGTAAGTATTAATTAATTTATATTTTAAATAATTATTGATTAATTTATAAATTTTAAAATGAATTATTATTGAATAATTGATAGTAATATTTTTGTTTATATGAGTTAAATGATGAATTAAGAAACAATTATTTGTTCTTATCTTTTAATTTACGAAACAATTAATTTCAAATAATCAATAGTTATTTTAAAATGATTTATAAACTAACTATTTTGGATAATAAAAATAATAACTTTATTTTTTTAACCTTTGATCATCGAGGTTGTTTCAGAAATAACCCTAACCTTTTGTTTTTACCCTGGAGTCATTATTTTTGAAAAAAATAAATCCTATAATTTTAGCATTGTTTCGTTGCCTATATCCGAATTAAAAAAATATAAATATATATTTTTGATATTTTTTAAAAATAAAAAAGGTGAGAGAAGGAGTAGCGACCCATTCGATTTGGATCTCCTAAAAAACCTACACTCTTTTGACCACCTTGCCTGGTCAGTTTGTTACTCCTCTCTCTCTAAAATTTAACCCTCTGTTTCTCTCTCTCTCTCTCTCTCCCATCTGGAAAGAAGCAGCTCTAAATTTTTTTTACCTCTCTATACACTCTTACCTATTTGCTACTTCTCTCTGCTTTCCTTGTTCAATTTTGATCTTTCTTTTCATTAATAATATCTCTTTTTCGCTGGTGCGTAATGGTCATCGCCCTCCATTAAAACCCTAATTTTGCCTTCTCTACACTCTTCACTTAACAGGTATGTTTTCCGTTGATCTTCATATAAATGTTGTTTTTCTTTTCTTAAGATAAAAGGTGGATCTGTTCTGTTTTTAGAGAAACGTAAGGGAATTAAAGGTAAAGTATTTATGTCCTTCGATCAATCAAGGTCCGATAAGAGCGACACTCAGCATCGTAAATCAGGACGATCCGCGGCGCCGCATCAGCAGCGGTCCTCCTCCTACAGTAAGGGCGGCGGCGGCGGCGGCGGCGGCCTCCCCGCCCCTTCCCCGTCCTCTTCTTCTACTTCTCTTACTTCTAGTCGCAGGTATTTTCTTTATTCTTAGGGTTTCCTACTTTTCCTTTTGATTTCAATTTAAATTTAAATTTTATGTTCTTTTTTTTTAATTTGTTGTAAATGTTGGATGACAGTTTTAAGAAGTCTAGTCATGGTCAAGGAGGCCAATATAGGGTAAACTCACCAGCTCTCGGTTCTTCTGAATCCGCTGCTGCTCCCCACCGGAATTTACAGAATGGTGCACAACAAATACACTCCCCCTCTTCCCATGGTATGCTTTTATCAATCTGGACGGCGCCGTTGGCTTATTGTCTTTCTATATTTGTACTCTCCTTTTCTTTTGCATCTCTAACTTGTTTTGAATTTTTTTGCTACAGCAACATCTATTGCACCTGTTTCTTTTGGTACTACTGCCAAGCCACTTGAAACAACTACTATTCAGAAGGTCACCCGTTCTGTTCCCAAGGCTCCAACTTCTCAACCTGCCTCCTTGACTTCTGATATTGCCTCTTCTCTGCCACCTCCTGCAAACAGTATGTTCCTTTAGTTTCCGTTACAGTGTTGTTTGAATTATGTTGTTTGCTGTCTCTTATTCCCAATAGTGGTGTTACTTCTGTCGTTAATAAGTCTAGTGTTTTTCCCCCTTGAATCCTGATAAGTTGTTTGTTCGTAATGTATCTGGATGGCTTAGATTCTGGAGATGCTTCTAAGTTCGCATTTCAATTTGGTTCCTTAGGACCTGTCGCCCTGAATGGCATGCAGGTATTTTTCTTCTCTTTCATGCTTTTGACCTTTAACTTTGCTAGTCTTTTGTTTTCTTTCATTCTTTTAGCTGAGATGAAGAATTTGTCCTGTAGATTCCTGCTCGAACAAGCTCAGCTCCTCCAAATTTGGATGAGCAAAAGCGTGACCAGGTGAATTATCTTTTTCACTTGCATTTGTAGTCTTGCTTTATTAAATGATAGAACATTTAATGATCTTGCGGCTCGTTCCTTTTTTCTATTACAAAGAATGTCAAAATGTATCCTTTTTCTTTAATGCCTAGTGGTGAGTGGTATAATTGTAATTTAACTTTATCTAGTTTCTTTTTTTGAGTGGAAATATTAACATTAGTGATCAATGTAAATGCAAAGCTGGTGGTAGTCGTAGGCATGTTTCATGAATAGAATGGAGTTTTTTTTTGTTTGAATCAATGAAGAGAATGTAAATATTTATTACAGAAAGAAACCAATTATTATGATTTTCATGCCTTTCAGGCACGCCATGAAGCCTTTAAATCTGTTCCTCCATTGCCAATTCCAACACCTAAGCAACAATTACCAAGGAAGGAACCAACTACAACAGAGCAATCTATTGCTGGTGATGGACATCCAGTGTCCAAAGCCAGAAGGGATGTCCAAGCGACAACTGCACCGCTTGTGAGCCAGACTCAAAAGTCTTCTGTTATTACAGTTCCCATGACATCTATGCAAATGCCATTTCACCAACCTCCTGTGTCTGTACAATTTGGTGGCCCAAATCCACAGATTCAGACTCAAGGTGTTCCACCAAGTTCACTTCAAGTACCAATGCCTATGGCTGCATTACCAATGGGAAATGCTCCTCAGGTTCAACAACCAATGTTTGTTCAAGGTCTTCAACCCCATCCAATGCAGCCTCAAGGAATTATGCATCAGGGCCAGGGTTTGAGTTTTACCCCTCAAATGGGTCCTCAGCTGCCTCCTCAGTTGGGAAACATGGGAATTGGTGTCACCTCTCGATATCCTCAGCAACAGGGTGGAAAGTTTGGTGGTCCTCGTAAAACAACTGTCAAGATTACTGATCCAAACACGCATGAAGAGCTGAGGCTTGATAAGCGGACGGACACATATACAGATGGTGGAGCATCGGGCCTTAGGTCTCATCCCAGTGTACCCTCACAACCCCAGCCAATTCCATCATTTCCTTCAACTCATCATATGAATTATTATCCCAATTCTTACAATCATAATAATCTATTCTTTCAACCCTCGAGCTCTGTACCATTGACTAGTGGCCAGATACCACCGAATTCTCAGCAGCCTAGGTATAACTATTCTGTTAGTCAGGGCCCACAAAATGTATCATTTGTGAATCCATCTGCTGTTAATCCTAAGCCAATTAACGTCTCTGGGGCTCCAATGCATGGTATGACAGATCCTTCAAACTTAGATCATGCTCGTGATGTACATAATGTGATCTCTTCTACTTCTTCAGGAACAGTACAGGTGAAAGTGAAACCAGCAGTTACTTCCATTGGGGAGAAAAATGTGGATTCACATTCAGTAAATAACTCATCTGCAGTTGAAAAAACTGCATTGGTTAAACCTTCAATGGAATCAAACTTACCTCAATTGCAGAAGGATTCAGAGAATGCTCCAGAAAGTTCTTCACAGCATTCAAAAGCTGGTAGTGAATCTACTGTATCAAAGTCATTTCCGACACCATCTAAACAGTCTGAAGTTCCTTGTGGTAGTGGGACATTTATTTCTTCTTCTTCTACCCAGTCTGAGAAATCAGTCCTGGCTGGGAGCAACACTGAAGGCAAAAGGAAGGAAACCTTAAGTAGGTCAAACTCTATAAAGGATCATCAGAAGAAGCCAGGCAAAAAAGGATATGTCCAATTGCACAAGGTACTAAACTAATGCTTCTGAGAGTGCCATTTTGTTTTCATTATCGAGCAAGTTTTGGTTTAGAATATATATATTTTGGATTTTTCCTTCACAGATTGGTGGACAACCTACTACGGTGTCAGGATTTTCTTCTTCAGTAGAACAGGGTACATCGTCTGTTATTGGAGATGCTGGTTCTTTAGAAACAAAAACTATTCTATCATCAGCAAATAATGAAGGTTTGACAGAGTCAGTCCAGGAATCAGTTTCTTCAATCTGTCCTCCAACTTCTGATGTGTCAAATGATTCCAGAGAACACGCCACTGATGTTACTTCAGAAATTCCTGGGTCACATGGTATTGCTGATACCAAGGATGTTTCTCATCAAGCTATGCTGGAGGATTCTTCCTTGCAGGGTAATGTTAAATATGAAACTCAGGAAGCTGAAGACAAAACAGATAAAGGATCACATGGAGTTCCTAAACAAGATGATAATATTTCAGAGCTTTCTTTGGAACCTGTTACTTCAGAAATGGCCGACCCTCTCAGTGCAAGGCAAAGCAAATCTGGGACCAGTGAGATTGCTGCCTTAGTGGTTGTGAATGAAGCACTGGATGGATCTTTCACCCATGACCCAGAAAATAACAGGATTGTTGATAATGTGGATGTCTCTACTAGCAGAAACTTGGATTTTGTGGAAGTTGGGAAGTCCCTGAGTGGTGACACTAAGGTATTAGATGCATCTTCAAGCTACTCTGACAGTACGGGTGATAAAGATGTTTGTACTGTGAAGTCAACTGCATCTGATCAGCAGGATTTTCCGGGTCCAACACCTGGTCTTCCAATTGCAGCTTCAGTGGAGGAAGTTATGGAAAATACTGGGGATGGCATTGTACCACATGCAGTATCTAATTCCAAGGAAAAAGCTGTTGAGCTAACTAGATCAAAGAGTACTGCTGGCAGACTGAAGAAGAAGAGAAAAGAAATTCTTCAGAAAGCAGATGCTGCAGGGACAACGTCTGATCTTTACATGGCATATAAGGGTCCTGAAGAAAAGAAGGAAAGTTCTGTTGCTACAGAAGCAACAGAAAGCATTTCAACTGGCTCTGATCTGATGCAGGAACCTGCAGGAACAGTTCAATTAGATTCCATAACTAGTGAGAAAGGCCTCCAAAGTAAAGTTGAGCCAGATGATTGGGAAGATGCTGCGGACATGTCCACACCAAAGCTTGAAACTTCTGATACCGTGGAACAAGGTCTTGTAGGAGTTCAGCTGCATGGCCAAGATGGGAGTGGAAATACAGTAAAAAAGTATTCCAGAGATTTCCTTCTAAAATTTTCAGAGCTGTGTTGTGATCTTCCAGAAAGGTTTGAAATCACCGCTGATATTGCAGATGCTTTAATGAATGTTGGTGTCTCTCATGTTGAACGTGAACCTTATCCTAGTCCAGGAAGAGTCGTTGATAGATCAAATAGTGGGTCTAGGATGGACCGGCGTGGAGGTGGCATGGCTGATGATGATCGATGGAGTAAACTACCTGGTGCCTTTGCCATGGGGAGGGATTTACGTCTGGATATCGGTTTTGGAGGCAATGCAGGGTTTCGTCCAGGCCAAGTTGTTAATTATGGTGTTCTAAGGAATCCACGTGCACAGACTCCAGTTCAATTTACAGGAGGTATTCTAACTGGACCCATGCAGTCAATGGGGTCTCAGGCTGTTATGCAGAGAAATAGCCCAGATACTGATAGGTGGCAGCGTGCTACAAACTTCCAGCAGAAGGGATTGATTCCTTCTCCTCAGAGTCCATTGCAGATGATGCACAAGGCTGAGAGAAAGTATGAAGTTGGTAAAGTGACTGATGAAGAGGAAGCTAAGCAAAGGCGTTTGAAAGCCATCTTGAACAAGCTAACTCCTCAGAATTTTGAAAAACTTTTTGAGCAGGTAAAAGAAGTTAACATTGATAACGCTGACACACTTAATGGTGTTATCTCACAGATCTTTGATAAAGCTTTAATGGAACCTACTTTCTGTGAAATGTATGCTAACTTTTGCTATTATCTGGCTGGAGAGTTGCCTGATTTTATTGAGGATAATGAAAGGATTACTTTCAAGAGGTTACTTTTGAACAAGTGTCAGGAAGAATTTGAGAGGGGTGAGAGGGAACAAGAAGAAGCTAATAAAGCTGATGAGGAAGGTGAGACTAAACAGTCGGAAGAAGAAAGAGAAGAAAAGAGAACGAAGGCACGAAGACGAATGCTTGGTAACATAAGATTAATTGGGGAATTGTATAAGAAGAAAATGCTGACAGAGAGAATAATGCATGAATGCATAAAGAAGCTTCTTGGACAGTATCAGAATCCAGATGAGGAAGATGTTGAGGCATTGTGCAAATTAATGAGCACAATTGGAGAGATGATTGACCATCCAAAAGCCAAGGAGCATATGGATTTTTATTTTGACATAATGACTAAATTATCTAACAACATGAAATTATCCTCTAGGGTGAGGTTCATGCTGAAGGATGCCATTGATTTGAGAAAGAACAAATGGCAGCAGAGAAGGAAGGTGGAAGGACCCAAAAAGATTGATGAAGTGCATAGAGATGCTGCCCAAGAGCGACATCATCAAACGAGTAGGTTGTCTCGCAATCCTAGCATCAATCCTTCACCAAGAAGAGCACCTATGGATTTTGGTCCAAGAGGTTCAGCTATGTTATCTTCTCCAAATGCACAGATGGGTGGTTTCCATGGGTTGACAGCTCAGGTTCGTGGGTATGGGACCCAGGATATCCGTTTTGAGGAAAGACAGTCATATGAGGCTCGAACATTCTCAGTTCCCTTGCCAAAACCTCTTGGCGATGATTCTATTACCTTGGGGCCCCAAGGCGGACTTGCAAGAGGAATGTCATTTAGAGGGCCACCTGCTATGACAGGTGCTCCTTTAGCTGATGTACCCCCTAGCTCTGGTGACTCCAATAGAATGGGAGCTGGGTTGAATGGTATCAGTATGGTGTCTGAGCGGCCAACTTACAGTTCAAGGGAGGAATTTTTTCCGAGATATACAGACAGATTTACAGTTCCAGCTACCTTTGATGAATCAATTACTCATGAACGCAATCTTAATTATGTTAACAGAGATCCTCGTAATCAGGATCGTAGTCTTGATAGATCTCATGCAACATCTCCACCTGGAAGAGCCCAGGCCCAAGCTGCCTCCCAAATTACTCCTTCAGAAAAGGTTTGGCCTGAAGAACGTCTAAGGGATATGTCCATGGCAGCAATCAGAGAATTCTATAGGTATGTCTTGCATGCATTTCTTTTGAGGTATTTGAATATCATAATAAGGAGAGAGTAAACACTAAAAGTTTTAATAAATATTCTGGATATGTTTTGAGCAAAGCTTTTTTCTGCTGCATATATTTGGGTCATAATTTTGTTTTCTGGATCCTTGTTGGTGGTTAAACTTGGGTTCTTATTGTTCTTATGATTCTATGATCTATTATTGACATGGTAATGATTCTGTGCTGTTGTATGTTAAAACTATGTTGTCTCTGTCATAGTTATTAAGAATGTGGTCCTTCCTTGGCCATGGTACGTGTACAAAGCTGTGGTGCATTACTTGAGTTTTTATAAGGTATGGGAGGGGTTGGATAAGTTGGGAAGCTAATTTGATTCACAGTACGTGAATTACAATTTTCAGATGTTTGTCTTTTAGTTTTTAGTGCATATATAATTTATACATTAAGATTTATATAAAACTAAATTGCAAAAATTAATAATTGTTGAAGAGCATCACTGTAACCAATTAGTTAACAAAAATCGTAAGATCTTTACACATAAAAGAACAGCAAAATGGTAATGTATTAAATTTGGATTAATGCAGATTGTTTATTATCATTATTATTTTACTGGTAGAAGACATTACTGTAATTGATTAGCAGAAAGGAAGATGTAGACTTAAACTTGCTTGGAGAAGGGCGTATTTGATTGGATTCAGCTATCTTAGGTATTGATGGAAGTGTCAATGTAAATGATGTAGAGTGGAAAAGGAAAATTAAAATAATTGACTCCAATTTACTTGGATGAAGACTTATCTGAGTTCAGTTGAGTTGAATGTTATATTTATTAGTAATTTAAGTAGTTTCTCGGGGAAGTATATGTCTAGCTAAGGTATGGACTTGGTTTCTTTTTTCTTTTTTCTTTTATAATTAGACTTCAACCCCAGCCCAAAATGCGGAAAACACTTATTGGATTTTTTAAACCCAGACAAGTGCTGTAAAAGTAAAGCCTAAACATCCATGTCCAATTTAATTACCACATCATCTTTTACCGTCCTGCTGTTACTACCAAAGACAGTAGAGCTGGATTCCTGGATATTGCTCTATATTTGCAGTTGTCAAGTTTGACACTAGTTTTGAATGGTATGACACATTATTTGGAGTTATTTTCTTTTTATTTTCCTGAAAATGCTTTTATGTTTTTTTTTTTAATTTTTTAATTGCATCATTGCTTGGTGTTTTTGTTATAAATTCGTGACAAAATATGGTGGCTGATAACAACTAATTGAAGTAGATTTGATAAGAGCACTTATATATTAAAATAAACCATTAATCGAGGGGCTGTGAATCATAACATAGTTGATCAATTATTTAAAACAGGTCAATGGTATGAACTTGTACATGGAGCAAATGCCAGAATGTGTGGTAGTTCCTCCATGGTAAGACAATATTAAGCAGATGATATCAGTTTCACATTTAGGTTTAGAAGCGATCTTTGGCTTGTCATTAATTTATGTTAATGGGCTGGAATAAACAGTTTTGAAGCAAAGGGTGTGAAGATCCGAGTTTTATCTTTAGGAGGGAAGATTGGAAGAGTCTTTGACAGAGTAGCAAATGGGTTTAACATCTCCTATTTTTTCTTTTTCCCTTTATGAGCTCCAGCTCTTGTTTGTTTTGTACTGTTGTCAAACTGATTCTGATTGAGCTGAATAGCCGCAGTCACCTGGATGTACATATTTGCTTGTCTCAGCAACCTGATTTCTGCATATGCTTACCTTCTGAAAAGTTCAAGTTTGTTTTTCAGTGCCAGAGATGAGAAAGAAGTTGCCTTATGCATTAAGGAATTGAATTCCTTGAGTTTCCATCCTTCGATGATCTCTCTCTGGGTGACTGATTCATTTGAGAGGAAAGACATGGAGAGGGATCTTCTGGCAAAACTTCTCGTTAATCTTGCAAGGTCTCATGATAGGATACTGAGTCCGCCACAGCTCATCAAAGGGTAGGAAATTGAACACTGGTTATGCCACTACCGTTTCAATTGAGTAATATATTATGTCAATACGTTTGTTTTGTGCAATCTGGCTAGGTTTGAATCAGTTCTCAGCACCTTGGAGGATGCCGTCAATGATGCTCCAAGAGCTGCAGAATTCCTCGGGCGCATCTTAGCAAAAGCTGTTTTAGAAAATGTGGTCCCTTTAAGAGAATTTGGGCAGCTGTTACATGAAGGCGGAGAGGAGCCCGGTCGACTTCTGGAGATTGGACTTGCAGGGGATGTTCTGGGGAGTACATTGGAGACGATAAGAGCAGAGAAAGGTGAAAATGTGTTGAATGAGATTTGTATGAGCTCCAATTTGCATTTGGAGGATTTCCGGCCTCCACCTCCTAACAGATCAAGGATACTAGAAAAACTTATCTAGGTGATAGAGAGATGCTCATTGTATCTATCTAATGTTAGAGAATATCTAGGATACTCTCATAATTTGCAAAAAGTATTTCTCAAGTGGGTGGGGGGGTCTTATATTGGGTTGGCAGCATCTACGTGTCATAATATTATTCTTTTAAAATATCTCTTGCAATTATGAAAAAGTTCAATTGAGCATCGGAATTTTAGGATTTGAAGCCGCTGGTCACTGTCATTGGCTTTTTGATTATCATGATGTTTAGTTTCGCCCAGCTTTTGATCAAAAGTTGGACGTTTTGGCATAAATCCTGATTGGAAGGGAGGGTAAATATTTGCATCAAGCTTGATAACAGTTACAAGAGTTCATGCGGTTGGCGTATATTATGAAAAGTTTTAACTGAGCTCAAGTCCTTTACCTTTGAGGTAGGTAGTCTTAGCCCTGGCAACAATACTTGTTCTTATAGTATACCAGAAGCATTCTCATTATGCTTTTTTTTTAAAATTTTTTTTATTTAATAAAAGATATTTGAAAATGTTCTTTTATTGCAATTTTATAAATATTTTAAACCCTAAATCTATGTTAAAATAATTAATGTTTTAAACCCTAAATAATTAATATCGTTTTATTAGAATTTATAAATTCTTGTTTGAGATGATCTCATAGGTGAGAGAGTCCCCGTAAAGTTGTAGTCTTCAGGTAGTTTGTATGTTAATACAAATGTTTCAATCTTTTGGTATTGGAAGCTGAAAATTTTGAAGTCTTTTTTAAAAATATAAAATTCATAATCAACAAGCAAATACCCTTAATATTTAATGATTGTTTTTAAAATCAAAATTTCATAATAAATAAGTAAAACACATCAATTTTTATAGTACCTTTCTATAATGATTCATTAAATAACTCATCATATTGCTATGATTAAAATGTACATCTTATTATCATTTAATGCTAATTACTAAATTATTGCATTTTCATATAAATATTACATTTAGTGCATTGCATTCTAAATATAGTGTTTGAATTCATTTTACATGTGTTACATTTACATGAAAAATGTACTCATATTTCATGCCTAATGATCATTGGTTGTGATTTAAAAGTCATTTATTTAAAATTCTATATTAAATACATGTATCTCATTCACATTTACATCAAAAAATATATCAAAATTCTCAATTTTTCTCTTGATCATAACTTGAATTTTGAAACCTAAAGTTAGGTTTTTCTTTTTGGTCTATTGATCATAAAGATTTATTGAGATCTATCATCTTCATTTGATTAAGAGATTGATAAAGATGCTAGTGCATCCTTTAGTTTTTACTTGAGCTCTTATTTCAAAGAGGAAAGATATGAGTTCCTAGAAGATCAAATTTCTTCTTTCAGTCCTTTAATTGTTTTAAAGATATGGGTAGATTTTTTTATATAATTGATGTACTTTAAAATTATTGATGTGCTTGTTTTATGTTGTTTGAAACTTGTACATCTTTTGATTTTGAAATTAATAGTCAAGTGAGCTAGTCCAACAAAGTTTATACTTTAATAATAAACAATGTTTTCATGTTAATATTTAAGATATAAATTTTTTTTATAAAATTTCATAAATTTATATGAGTTCTTGTTAGTGTTGCTATCTTGAAATAATTTGTATCCTTTCAAAATTTCTTATGGTAAAATTTTATATTGTGGCCTCTATTATTCATACCAAAATAATGATAGATTTAAATCAATAATTATATATATATATTATAATTGCTACTTCCCTTGGTTCATGACACCTTCATCCTTATGTGAAATTGACAATCCTTTTGCTAATTAACAAACATCAATGCTCTTAACACACATATCACATGTTCATCTATTCATGCATTCGTTTCATGAATCTAATGCAAATACTCATTTTGGCATAAACCATTTTACATCCTTAATTCATAATTTATAAGTTTAGTAATCTTTTCTCATGTAATTACTTATTTGACAATCCACAAGTTAAGGAATTTTACTTATTTCTTTTCCAACAACCATGCTAAATAAGTTTGTAAGTTTCATATTTATCTTACCTTTAAGTTTATATATTTTAATCTAATCTTTTTCTTCCAAATTAAGAAACTTGGATTGTTGAAGCTCCCTTCCCTTCTTTTCCCGTAACTTCCTCTACTTAGAACCTCTTAGATCATTAGATTAATTAGTATGAATACTCTATCCATTTAGTTTCCTTCCTTCTTTGGCAAACAAGGTATAACCAAATAGCTCTCCTTCATTACCCTTGATTCTTTCTTAATCTCTTAATAGTGGAAACATCTTGTTGGCTTTTGAATTTTTATTCTAATTTATGTAATTTTTCTTAAACAATTCACTCCATTGCATCCTAAGCCTAATAAACTTTTAAACAAATGTTCTTTTATCTTTATATGCCTATCACTATCAAAGTTTCATTTCCTTATATATTCAATGGTCTTATGAATTATAAATTTATTAAGGTGACACTTTTTATGCACATAAACTAATGATGCAACTCCTTAATTTTTATGCAATTCGTAATCCACTTCCTACTTTTAAATAAAATTTTCATCCTATGGTATGAATTATTAATTATCCTTATACTTTTAATTATTTCAAGTATACATCTCATAAATGTAAGGTAAGATAATTTAACCTTAACTAAATTTACAGCTCAATTTACTATTTCTATATGCATTTGGCTCTTATTCTTGCTTAATTCTTTAATCACTCTCATTAATTCCCTAGTAGTTCTAAGAGATTATCCTTAACTTCTCTTATTAAGCACATTGATCATTCAATTATTAACATGTAGATTAGGATCAATGTATGTATAATGAAGTTTATAAAAGAGGATGGATATGACATGGTTCTCTTCTTCTTCTCACTTTATCTCTTTTACTGCTAGGTTTGTATCATATGTTTCCTTAAAGATCTTGGAGTTTATCAAATGTAGCTTCTCTACTTAGCTTAGACATACTCCTTTAATGTCAAAAATGCTTATGAAATGCTCATGTTCATGCACAATGCTATTAGAACACACATCGTAAACATAAGCAAAGTTGTTCTTTATTGCATTATACTTATTTGGAATTACATCATCATTAAACAGAACAAAAATAGGGACATCAGCACCTCATACAGTAATTCCTCAAAAGCACTCTCTACCAACGTGGTTATGTCCTCGTAGACCTTTGGCAGCAGTAGGTCCTCAATGTCCAAGTTCTGTAGCTTGGATCCCAGCATGGCACCTATAGTGATTTTTAGCTCCAGGCGGCCAGTGGTGAGATTAGCAACATCACCAAAGATCTAGAAAGCTTTATCAGGGCTGATGGTAAAGGAAGAAGCAGTCTTTTCAACTTTTTTCAGAGCTGACAAGTCATATACATCACCAAAGATGGCAAATTATTGCTCGAAGAAATCATTCGAGTTAGGCAACTCGGGAGCATGATCGTGCTGAGTCTCTCCTTGGATGAAGAGAACCATCTTGCACTCTTCTGGTTTGTCTGAAGTGTAGGGATCAAACCTAATGCAGTACCTCTCTTCCCACATGGCTATAGGAATGTCGAACTCTACCGGACCTTGCTGATACCGGCCTAAACCCATACCAAGCATATAGTTCATCATGCGCATCATCCTTTCCACAACGGGACTTGGTTGGTACGAGTAAGACTCAGGTTCTCCGATGGCAATGATTTGAAACCCAGTCATGAGGGGGACATCTTCCATGATGCAAGCTAAAGCAACCTCATCATCAACTGCGATAGTAACCACACCTTCATTGTGTGGAAACTTGATCTTTTGGTGTAGGGTGGATGACACACCTCCCAGGGGATGGAACCACGATCGGCCCAAGAGTAGCGTAAATGACACCGGAATGTCCAGGATTGTGAACTCTACCACTGACTCAATCAGCCCGACAGTGACAATGGCGGTGAAGGTACTGGTAACCTCCCTTTTGGACTCATCATATGCCCTGATGATAGTCTTGCATGGCTTCAAGTCTGAAAGCTGGATCCCGAGCTTGGGCAGCACCTTAAGCGGGAAAACGTTGATACCAGAATCATCATCCACCATGACATAGGGAGTGGAGAAGTTCATAATGTTCACCTTGATGAAGAGTGCTCTGTTATGGCAGATTCCCTCGGCCGGTAAATCCGTGTCAAAGAAAGTGATCATGCTGGATGGTAGCTCCCGGTTTACCAGCTGACTTTTCATGCTGAAGGTAGAAGCAGAGGGAGAGATTCTCATGCTTAAGAGTGCTTTGAAGACAGCCCGTCAATGCTGTTCGGAGGACATCGCTAAGTCCCAAATGCTAATGTTAGCTTGGGTCTTCTTCAGCTGCTTAACAACAATATTATTAAGCTGAGTGTAAGAGTAGCGCGTCCCGGACGTGGGAGTGCTGCACGCTGTTCGGCGTGAGATGCCGTGGTGCTTGCTCTCAATGACGTCCTCCCATGTTGATTTGCACATAATCTAGAAAGATTGCGTCGAGTATAATGGAGTCGCCACCTAGTTTTCTTTGTCAATTCAATTGAACAACTTGAAAAACTAGGAAATAAAACCCGGGCCTTCCTGTGTTGGAAAGCGGCCTGAATTTCTTCAGAGTTTGGATTTGGGATTTCAAATTTATTCGTATTCCATCTTATTATGTTCATTTATTTAATTTTAAACGAAAGCTCCTAAGCACACAATTAGGTTCAAGTTTGATTAACATACGATTGCATGGCATAGAAAAGACAAGGAAGCACATCACAAATAATAAAGCATGAATAAAGCAGTAAAATGTAGGAAAGTAAAGCAGAAATAAAGTGTGAGTATTTAGATACAACCCACCCGGAAATAAAAAGCGAAGAATAAAAGCAATTCGGGTATTTAATACAACCCGACCAAAATAATTAAAAGCAAGTTAAATAAAATATTTGAGTATTTAGTACAACCCAACCAAAATAATTAAGCAAGTAAACTATGATTATGGGCCCAAGGCCCAATCATCTTCTTTATAATCTAATGGGCTTTTGCCATGATCGGGCCTCGGGCCCAATTGATCTCCACCATCCAAATTAACCTAATTACCTACAAAATCACATTAAGCGCGTAAAAAGGAACAAATGTAAATACAATAATAACATTAATCAAGAAATTGGCATGCAAATCATATAAATAAAATTAAAACATCACATAAAAATGGCATTAGACATTTGAATCCCCATACATACAACATAAATCATGATTTCAACATGTAAATAGTATGAACAGATTTAGGACAGAACAATGGAAACACAGAAATCACATAAAAATAAATTGCATCGAAGTATACGTGATTGCGTATGTTATTGAAGCTAACATACGCGATCGCACATGACTATGCACGAGACAGAATATAATAAAGTCACATAAACAGGCTTAAAATGTGGCAGAGAGCATTCGGAAACCAAAAGAAATAAAAAATCAAATTTTTTATAAACATATGCGATCGAGAGAATACACATGCGATCGAGAGAATACATATGCGATCGCATATGATATTGAAATAATCATATGCGATCGCATATAAATCGTATGCATGAAAAGTAAAAAGTAGGCAGAGGGTCATTTTAGCATTTTCATTCAATTAGACATATAAATTTCATACCAAAACATCAAACAGATTCATTTTTTAGCAAGTTTATACCTGGATCTAATGAAAAATGCATGAAGAAGCTATAA
>CANYBF011924672.1:0-31087 GCA_948192965.1 Dalechampia spathulata
TCTTTCAATAATTCATAATATATCATTTTCTTAAATTAAAACTATTTTATTTAATTAAATCTTAATTTCCACCTCATCAATCCATTACACACTTCCACTTCATCACTTTAATTCATATTTAATTAAATCATATAATATTCCTTTCATTACATGTCTAAAACATTACTTTATTATTATTTCTTATTCTTTTATTCATACTAATTTATTTACTCCAATAAGTCCATAATTCATTTATGACATCATCACCTCCATTTATGATATCATCATGATGTCATTAATAAAAATTACTAATTTAACTTTTCTAATATTTTCATATCTTTATGCATCTTCATAAATATATTATCAATCCTTAAATAATTATTCATTCCTTACATACCTAATTATGATGTCATAATTTAATTTAAAATTCAAAATTTTTAAAATTTACATATATCTAATTTAAGTTAATACAAGCACAATGGTCAAAACCATTTAATCAAATTCACTCTATATAACTCAGAATTCAAGTTTTAATGCCATTTAACATCAGTTTTAAGGGTTTGCGGCAAAATTTTTAATATCCTATTTTCAGCTTATTCTCAATTTCTATCATAAACTTATCATCATAATCATTATCTTAAATTCCTCAATTGTCTGCATTTCTATGTATACATAAATATTTTTGCTTCGATATACGTATAATTTATCGCTCGATACTATTTTACACGTTCGAGCTTATTTTTCACATTCGACTTAAACTACTATCATCTTATCATCACTTCTTAATCTCAATAGACATTTCCTATCGTTATCATAATATTTACAATTTTCACCTCGAAATACGCATATTTTCATAATTCCATGTCATCACCCTATTTTTGATTGTATAGGAGATAATTTAATTACTCGAAATATTAATTCTTTTTACGCTAAAAATGAGGATGTGACACTTCATGCATGAAATCATAAAACACCATGGAATTTGCACCAACTTGTGCAATTTATATCCCCATCATAAATAACTCTTAAAATCACAACCCATACATAAATCTTATGCCCTATGATGGAAATATAACCACAAGATGTAATTTTGCAAAAAGGCATACACAACTCCCAATATGCCTAAAGTTACATACACATGCATTAATTTACAAGCAAGCTTCTTCCAAGCACTTTCGTGCACAAACCCTTCAAATATGACCCTAAACCTTATGCATCATTGATAACCTAATTACAAAAAAAATCATTAAATATGTTACAAACTCATGTCAAGTCATTTAAGGTAGCTCAAAAGTACAAAAACATGTAATATGCCAAGATACAAGTAACATCCCTAAAATAAGCCTATATGTTGTCCTTGCATGAAAATTCAACCTCCTCAAGCCCTTAACCTTCATGAATTGACCTTCAAATTAAACATACCATATACCAAAATAAACTAGACTCAATAAGGTTTAATTCAAGATATAGCATGCAAATTAAGTCATCCATTAAGGCTGCTAAAACTGGAAAAGCCACAAGCCTTGAATTATGTATCACAATTTACACCATTTTACTTACATTAGATATACTTACATGAAACTCATAATACACATGCTTAAACTTCTATAACTTCTTACAATTAACTCTTATGGAACCAGACATATTAATATATTAAGTTTCATATATTAATTTTCATGCAAATAGCCCCCTACATGCCCACGTTTTACATATTACACACTTAAAGGCACAATTTCAGCTTACCACTAACTTGCACAATTTTTACCTATTCATGTGACACTCCAAAAATTATAATTTTTTAATGAAATAATAGCTTAATATCATAATAATATCCCTTAGAATCAATTTTGAAAATATCCAACCACAATCCCATGAAATACACATTTTAGCATAACACTAGGAAATTTATCTTTCATTGAACCCCAAGCATTTATAACTCATTCTAAGCTCTTCTTATCAACTTCAAATCATACCATAAATCATACCATACTAAAATTACACATGCATATACATGTTACACATAATTTTAGACCCAAATTACCAATAATCATGCACTTAAATTCCATTAAAAATGAGTTACATAAAGCATGCATCTATGTTGCCCCCTTTTTGTAAACACCTTAAAATTTTCATATTATAATTTCATTTTACATTCAACCAAACTTCATTTTCTTGCTCTCAACATCATATTGAATTATGTTTTCATACAAACTCAAGGACTACACACTCCTTCCCCTTAAAATAATGTAACCTAAAATATTCCCAAATTAGATGGTAACTTTGCAACCAAGGTATCTACACATGTAATCATCTTTCCCTCATCATTCAAGCATACCAAACCTTAGAAACATCATTAATCATCATTCACACACTTTAAACAATAAGTAAAGTGGCTAATTCAAGGGTTACAAGTTAAGGATTTACATAAAATTCATACACCACAACAAAATTCCATTAGGTTACAATAGAACATCAAATTCAACAACTTAACTTTCCTATCTTTCATCATTCAATCCATTTCTTTCATTCCTATATAATTAAAACAATCTTACAGTAACATCCTACTTTATTTGAGACATAAGAAAGCATGAAGAAGAAGAAGAAAGTATAGATAGAGCATATAGAACACCAAAACAACATAAAAACCAAAATCTGTGCATGATTTTACCTTGGAAAAGTTATTTATTTAATTATAATGCAAAGGAGAAGGAGAAGGAGGAAGAAGCCACATGTTAAGTGAAGGAAAAAGGGAATACCATCATAGTGTTCTTACATAAGATACACATAAGACTCTTCTTTGACTAAAGTAAATAAGGATCAATCAAAAGATGATATTTTGCATGCTTATCCTACTTTACTTAACTAATTTATTTCCTCTCCTTTAATATTCATTTTTACATAATATTTAATCATAGCATACATTCCATCCATAAAATATATTTTCATTAAATAACCTTATCATTTTGGAAAATTCCATTTATGTTCTCATTTCATATTTAATTCACCATTAATTCCAATGATTCTTAAACTCACACTTAGGCATTTTTAACTTATATTTTAACATATAATAATATGTAAAACATGTCAAGACATCTCATAATTCATATAGATTCCATCATAAAACATCATTTAACATATTAAATCAAAACATGTATCCTTTACACATCAAGCATAAATTTCACATATTTATGCATACTTATACTTCATCTTTATATCACTTTGTAGTACATTTCTCATGGTAATTTCATTTATAATTCATTCCATCATATAATGTATATTTTTTTCATCATCTTATGCATTTATGCACTTTTCAATCGAGCATGTTCAACTAAACATAGAATATGTGCACGTTTATCATGGTAATGTAAATGAGGATATTACATGATTGCTTGAACAAATTGAGCTAGACTGTAGGAGGATGAACTAAAGTCCTTGTGAGGTCGATAACCATATTACAATAAAGTTGTGTGCTTATAGTTTGGTTTTGTAGTGTATTAAGAAAATCATCAAGTACTTACCTAACTTATGCCTATGGAAGTCCAAAGAAAGAGGAGAAATAAACAGTTTTACAGTTGATAAAATCTTATCATAAAGGTAATCAATTGTGGTGTTTAATTAAAGATTTTAATCTTTGCTTTTATTCTAAAGATGGGAAAGGAGGAAATTTAATCAAGGGGTAGCTAGCAAAGAGTGTCAAAAATTAATGGAACATTGTCAACTATTAGAACTTGATTTTAAAGAAGGTAGGTATATGTGGAGTAACAAGCAGGTCAATGAAAGAAATATACAAGCTAAATTGAATAAAGCTCTAGTTAATTTGAAATGGCTACTTTAGTTTCAGTTTGCTCAATTGTATCATGAACAATTCTAAGGGTCAAATCATTGTATAATAATATTGGTGTTTAACATAAGAACTAAAAGGAGGAAGTGCAATTCAAGTACAAGGTAAAATAAGAGAAGGACCCTAATTACAAGGATATCATTCAAACAACATGGAACCATAAAGAGACAATGATAGGAACTATATACTCAAAACTACACCATTTTAAGCAAACATTGATAGAGTGGAATGGACAGATAAAAGTATCAAAGGAGCAAAAGTATCAAAGGAGCAAAAGTAAAAGCTTTAAAAGATAAACTAGAAAATTTAAAAGACAAGAAGTTCATGCATGAAGTATGGGAAAGGGAACAAGAGCTCACAATTGAATTGCAAAAGATTTAGCAGTAAAAAATTAAGAAAATCAGGAGAAGGACATGCATGTAGTTGTCTCAAGAGAAAATGATTGAGAAAGAGGCCTACATGCTCTACAAAAGATTATTTTAGAAAGAAGATTGATAAGAAGGTTGAAGAATACATCCTAAAACTAGCAACCCTTCGAAGGAATTTAGCTTTGACAAGAGAAGTAATTATCGAGGAAGTTTGATTAGCAGTATGGGACTTAGGGGAATTAAAGTCATTGGACCTAGATGGTTTTACTTGTAATTTTTTTTCTAAAAGAACTAGAGTCTAGTGAGGAAGATGTTATCAAGCTAGCCAAAGTATTTTTCTAAATAAGTTAATTCCTAAAGGAATTGAATAAGATTATTATTGCTCTTATTCTAAAGGTGAAATATCCAAAAAGATTTGAAGCGTTTTACCTTATAAGTTATGCAAACAGATTGAAATTATGGATTGCTTAACTGATATCTCCTTAATAATCAACTTTCATTCTAAATAGATTAATATAAGAGAATGTATTTATCACCCATAAAGTACATCACTTAACTACAATTTATCATCTCAATAAAGTGCTAACAAAATACTTCTCTATAGAGCAAGGACTTAAATAGGTTGATCCGATGTCTCCTTATTTGTTTATAATTATTGCAGATATTCTTTTAAGAATAGTCGATGATGGTGTTAGTAAAGGAGAACTTAAACGTTTCAAGGTAAAGCTTACATGCCCAACAATAATACATAATCAGTTCGTAGATGATATGATGCTTCTCAAAATAGAGATTAAAGCTGAAGTAAAAGTTTTCAGAAGAATATTATTAGATTATGCAAAAACACCAAGCTAAAAAATTAACTTATAAAAATTAGAAGTGTTATTTAGCTCAAATACTTCCATAATAATGTAGTAAAAAATCTTCAGATATTTAAGAGTCAAAATTCATAATAAATAATAAAATATCTAGGGATTCTTAGAAAATGGGGTATGGAAAAGATTGCAATGTGCAAAGCTTTCATTGAGAGAGCATTGCATAAATTGCAAGGATGAAAAGGTAAATTATTAAGCCTTCTAGGGAAGAAAAGATTTATAAAAGTAGTTGTTCAAGCAATTTCATCTCACATTATATCAATTTTCAAGTTGCTAAAATCAAATTTAAAAGAGATTAAGCAAAGAGTTGCTAAATTTTAATGGTCATAAGATGCATATAAGAAAGGGATCCATTAGCTTAATTGAAAGAATTTACAAAGAATAAAAACATCAAAGGGTTGGGTTTTAAAAAAATGGAAGTTTTTAATTTGACATTATTGGCTAAGTAAGAATGGTTGTTATTATAAAATTCACAATCTATATAGGCTAAATTATTAAAAAACATATATTCCCCAAACATTGAATTTTCAAAAGCTAAGCAAGGGAAGCCTTTATGGGCATGAATAAGTTTATTAGAAGGCAAGAAGGTCCTGATAAGGGGTCTAAAGTAGGAAATTTAATCAGGTGAAAATGTTTCAATTTTGAATAATCCATAGGTCCCAAGGTTAAAAGATTTTATGATCTTATCAAACAAATCAAATTTAGTAAAATGTTAAAAGAGTTGCTAACATCATAGAAAAAAAGAAGTGTTCATGGAATTACAACAAACTGGATAAGTTATTTTCACCTCAAGGAATAAATGAAATATTCAAAATTCCTTTACGTAAGGTGCAAAGACCTAACAAGTTGACTTAGTAGTTCATAAATTCATGAAAATATGAGGTTAAATCAAGTTATATAATGCAAACAAGAATTGTTGAAAAGAAGCATAACAAGAAGTTTTGTCACATCCTTACTTTTAGCACACATTGCATTAGTATTTCGAGGGAGGCGAATTGCTTTCTATACGATCATAATTTAGATGATGATATGGAATGAATAATATGATATTTAATAAATGTTATGATAACGATAGGAAAATAATTAGTGGATTCACTATATGATAATAATTTGAAGAAATACTATATCAAATACGCTTAAAATATTTAAGTGTGTTTAATTATGACAAATAATTGGATGTACATATAATCATGTATGAAAATGTACATACGTATGTAAATGTAAGAATATAAAGAATTAAGATGAATTATAAGTGTATAAAGAGTATACATAATTTAATATTTATATATGAATTATGAAAGAGTATAAATAAATAATACAAATGTAATGTATATGTATAAATATATTATATATAAATGTATATATATATATATATATATATATGGTTTATTGTAAATGGAATGTATAAGTATAATTGATGTATTAGTATAGTAAAATGTATTAATATAAGGATATGGAAATAGTATTTAAATATTAAATTGGCATGTGATGAAATAGTAGGATATAATATAATATATAAATGAGATATGAAATAAATAATAAGAATGTAAGTAGATATATATAATTATGTAGATATTATGTGGGTGGGATTTAAAGATAGTATATTTTATTTGGTATGGAAGAATGTGTTAGTGGAGGAATATAATATTAAGTGTTTGAGTAATTGTAAAAGTGGTATGGGTATTAGTGATAGTGGAAGGAAAGAGAAAATAAAATATTAGTTTATTAGTTAATGGAAAAAGATGGGAGTATTATTTAAGTATAAATAAGTTGATTGAAGGTATAATGAGAGTATTAAAACACATGTGGAAGGAAATGATTAGAGGAATTTGAATGGTATGCATATAATTATATGTATAAGTATGTTTTAAGAGCTAGAATCTTGTGTAGTGTGGCGCATGGAAGTTACCATGTAACCGCCCTAAGCATAATACCTAATGTATATGGTTTTGCTTCTTGAAATGGTCATAATACACATTTTTCCTTATTTGGCTGAATACTCTCTTCTTTTTCCTCTCCATTCACTTCATCTTCTTACTTCTTTCATACATGTTCATACATGTTCTTTATCTTCTTTATCATAGAAACTGAAAATCAACACATCTTCTTCTTGTTTTCCCTTCAAATTTCATATAAAACATTAGATTTACATGAATAACTTAAGGATTATATGAAACATCTCCATTTTTCATGGTATTTTGAAGAAAGCCGAAGCACTTTTACGTTAGCAACAAAACTACACCATTTTCTCCTTCTTTCCACCTTAATCTTTAATTTTTATATTAGATTTATATGTGTTCTTCAAGGTTTGGCTAAAGCATCTTTATTTTCCTTTTGTTTAAGTCAAGGCCAAAATACATCTTCATTTTTAAAGCTTAAAGGCCGAATACACTAAATCCATAAGTTCCTTTTGTAAACCGCACCATATTGACATCCATTTCTTATTTTCCTTGGTTGATCCTTCATTTAATGAACATGAATGTGTGTGGTGATGGAAAATCAATTTATCAAGCTTTAAAAATGGTGATGGTGAGTAGATCTTGTTAGATCGGGGTTAGATCATGTGGAAGTCAAGATATAGTTTGGTTTTTTGTTATTTTCTTCAAGGTTAGTTTGGTTTAGTGTTAAATCTATAAGATCAATGCATTTTTGAGTGTATATATGATATGGACAAATGTTTTGAGTGTAAATTATGTTATGGCCAAATGGATTTTTGGGTTGATCTAGTAGTTTTTAGTCTTTATTTTGATGTTTTGATGGTTGGTGATGTAAAAGTGAAAGAATATAGTGGATTGTGGTGTTTGTGTGTGTTTGTGTTGTGATCTTGCATGCATGGTCAAATGGTTTTGGTAAGGATGCGCATGGATGATTAACATTCTTGCATGATTAAAATCAATTGGTAAGATCCATAAGTAAATACTTAAAAAAGGTAAAATAACCGAAGTTTCATAATGGTTTAAGATTGAATTTTGAAGTTGCTTATGATTTTTGAGCTTAAATGATTAAAATTTAAGGAAAATAATTTTTTGTTGATTGATGATTTATATAAGATTATATTAAGTATGGTTAGTAATAAAAAAATATAAGAAAATAGTTATATAAGATTATGGTTTTAAATAAGTGATGATTATATTAATGAAAGGAGTCTTGTAATGTGATGATGGAAAATTTAATAAGCATAGTTTTCAATAGTATGAAGATTATAATAAATTGATATCATATACATGTTACAATTGGTTTGAATTATATGATATCTAATATGGTTAATATGAATAGTGATGCAAATACAAATGATAATATGGTTTTCCTAATTGATGTTATGATAAGTAAGTGTTTTGAAGTGATAAGTAATTGACTGTTTTACAATGGCTTATGGATTGTTAAATGTGAATAATAGATGATTAATAATGGAATTAAATTTGTTAATTAAAGATGAATATTTAATTTATGATTTATGTGGTTCAGAGGGAAATCAACGCTTTTCACCGAGGAATTTAAAAAAAAGGAATGGAAATCAGGTTTGTGCTATTTATTAGCTGATTCATTTAAAAAGGATCAGCAGGTAAGTATTCACTTACTTTGATATTAATATGTGATTACATATTTTATTTCACATTTATACTACACTATGAACATGAATGATTAATACTAAATTGAAAATGAATTTCCATAGGGTATACTTTATAAATATATGATGACATAATTTATTTAATAAGGATGATAATTAAAGTTCATGATTACAGATAAAGTATATGATGAATATCTTTTACATTATGATGTTATTATATTATGATGATGAATAATGATTAAATAAATTAGAATAATTATGAAAGGATGTAAATGATGTATTATGATATCATGATCTATCTTGTAAGGTTAACTTATATAGAGTTATGGACACAGTAAATTGGTGAATTTTGATGAAAGAAAAGATTATCATTATATTTAATGATATTGAATGTATAAGATGGATTATGCATGATATTATATTCTGATGCTTAAATATATATTTAACATGACATCAAAGCATATTGATTACATACCATGTAATTAATTATACAAGTAGGAAGGCATAAAATGAGATAGTATAAATAAGTTATAAGATGGGAAGGTAAGGAATGAAATGGTACTTAAGGTATGATAAGTATTGGTTTATGGGTTTCAATATCACAAAAGGTATCATAGATTGATATAAAGTTATAAGATAATAATGTATGAGTTACTATAATTATAGTTTATAGTTATATTGAATGAACTATTTAATCTATGATGTGTCATGATTTGTAGTGAATAGTTATTAGTGATCTATAGTTGATGGGTTATAATATCATGACCTATTAACCAAGGTCAATGAGCAATATTTTATTGTACTTGCATTATGAAGTGATCTTCATTATATTAATGTCATTAGATGTATAAAATGGATGATGCATGATATTTCATCATGATGCTTACATATTTTTATCATAGCATCATGACATAACGTATACATATCATGCCATAGATATATTCATATTAATGGCATGACATGGAGAAATAAGAAAGGAGGAAAATGAGGAAATGTTAAATGGAAAGGTACTGGGCATATGAAATGTGTTCCTATAAGAAATGAATGAAAGGGAAATGAAATGAAAAGAAAGGAAATGAATGTGAAATGGGTTCCAGTTTGTTGAACCACAGAAATGAAATGAATTGAAATGAAAAATCCAGTACCATATGCGCATATGAAATGGCCCAGTATGTGAAAGGGTAAATGATATGAAATGAAATAAAATGAAATGTTTAGGAAAAAAAAGAGAGGGAGAATGCATAACATGAATGCATTCTCACAGACAAACATTATCATTCATGCATTATAAAAGTATAGTGGATGAGATGATGAAAGTACATAGCAAAATAACATTCATAATACATACAACATTGCATTACTACATCATGATTCATATGCAATGGTTGGAGCTTATGCTCAAGAGTAACAAAAATCATGATGATGGAATAATGAATGCACTATAAATGTGCTTATATAAAGATGTACATTAAATAATGATGAATAGTATGGTATGATGGATAATGATACAGATACATTTATGAACATATATGGATAGTCCTAATGTAATGGGTATAGTTATATAACAAATGTTATGAATACAACTATTGGAGCTTATGCTTGTAAACAATAATATTATATTGAGAATACGATGTTATTCATTGATGCCATTTATATGATAAATTTTGATAGAGGTAATGATTCATATTTTTAATTATTTTATGATTTGCTAAAGAAAAGAATACATTACAATATGAAAAGATGGTGTTCTCAATAAGTACATGATTTTATTATATCCTGAAAATGTTTATAGTAATGATGATATTGGATTTGGATATATGATAAAGCAACATATATTATTATGAAACTTATGGTGGAATATCGTTGTATGATTACAACATTTTTATGTTGATAATGTGATGATATTATATTACAGAGAACCTAATTATAGGCATACGAATTTGTTCTTAAAGGTAGCAGTTATATAATGAAGTTTTATAGTGTGATATATATAGTTGGTGTTCTTGTTATGATTATACAATATGAATATATATTATAGGAATGTTTTATGGTAATGACATAGTGGATATTGATATATAAAATTTGATATAGTATGCATGATATAAGACTTACATGTTTTATAGGTATTTTTGAAAAGATTATTGATTTAAGAAAATAGGTAATGTGTATCATGGAAATAGAATTGATATAGTATTCTCATAAATGACTATATGGCGATGCTATAATTATGATGAATAAGATTATAAATCCCATTCTATATATGACATATGTTTGATTTCATTTTCTATGTTTATGATTATAGCACCACTGAGTGAAATACTTAACGTTCGTTATTTGATGGACGTAGGTTTAACAGATGGTTGGAAACACACATATCGTAAGGCACCAATTCAGCAGGGCTTTTCTTTGATGGTAAGGACTTGGATCAGTTTAAGGTTTACTATATACTAGTGTCATACAATTAAGTAATGTTTAAGGCAGTAAATACAAGTATGCAATGTAAGTTTAATATTCATAAAATGTTTTTCTGTAGACTTTATACATAGTATGAATTTTACATATATCAACTTATAAGAAATAAATTACGTGTGTTTTCCAATTGTTTAAAAGTAAAATAAGTTAAAAAAAAAATTTTTTTTACATCCCTTGTAGGGTAATCAATGGTTTCCATTTATTTGGAGATCATTAATTATTCTATAGGAACATGTTGTATCGTATGGAGTGTGATAAGTTTAGTGTCACATTATTAGCAAAAAAGAGTAAAACATTTTAAAAATCCATATAAGAGGGAGATTCCAAACAAAATCAAAAGTTTTATATAGGAATGTATTAATGAGGTAGTGGCAATAAATGTTAATCTTCATAAAAAGGAAGATTAGTTCAGGGAGCTTGCAATGTTTATGGAGCTGTAGGCCCTGACTTTTCACCTGTGTGCTGCAACTTTGGATTTTCTTTGATTCAACTTAGTATAAGTTCTCGATATTGATCTCAATTTGCACACATGCCTTTTAGCCTCCCACGAGTGCTTTAGACATGTATAACATATTATATTTTGCTTGTGGAATGTGAAACATATAGTATGCATTTTCTGATGTGTGGAGCACATGATGCCAAATGCTACTCAGATTTAGTTGAGATACTCATGGTGCATGGCCTTTTCCCATGCAAATCCAACATACTCTACATGTCACCATGCCTTTTTGGCACAAATGAGGACTGAAGAGCATATGGCATACATCCCTAGACACTTTGAATATACGGTATACATAGCTCTTAAAACCCGATGTGTGGAGCATATTTTGCTACATGTTGCACATATAGCACTTTTTTGCACTATATGTTGCACATATCACTTATAAAATTCATAAAATACCATATTGCTAGCTCATTTTTGGCAACATACGACCCACACCTATAAATATGGCTCATATATTTGTAGGAAAGAGCTTTGAAATTCATTATTTATGATCAAACTATACCAAAATCATTTCTTACTTAATTAAATGCTTAATTAAGTTCTTAATTAAGATTAGAGATTAACTAATCCTTATTTAAATTCCCTAAACTCATTTAGAATCAAGATCAAAGCTTAATCCTACTTAGTGAGTATTAGAATGCTTCTTCCACTCTCTTTTCTCTTGATTTTCTTAATGGCTTTATGATTATACATTGATTTTTTATTGATTGGCTTCAATCATGAATGTAACAGTAGCATTCTTAACTTTCCTGTAATTATAATGATCTATAACAGTGACATATTCGCTTGAGTTTATGATTTCTTTCATATTTTTGCTTAAAACTCATTATGCCTTCATTCTACATGCTATGTGTGGTGCATACCCAACTATATGTGGCACACATCATCTTATATGTTGCTTATATAACCCTGATTTTTAGTACATCTTGCATATGTCATGCTATATGTTGCACACATAGCTGCAAGATTTTTACTATTTCATGATTTTTCACTCATTTTTTGATGTTAATCAAAGTTTTTAGTAGTATTACAAGTTTCATAGTAACCCTAATGATTTGAATTCGTCAAACATTGCTTCTATTTGATAGTTTTGGCTTCAAAATTAATTTTCAAGTTAAAAGCTCTTTTAATTTGATTTTTATTATAATTGATTTGATTGAACTTGAATTGGATGTATATTTCATCTCTAATTGATGTTTGAATGATATTAGAGTTTTTCAATTTCATTTTCATGATCAATTTAAATCAATTAATTTGCTTAGTTTTATCAATTAAATGTCATTTAATTGAGTTTTATTTATCACTTAATATGATTGAGCTTAATTGGATGTCGACTTATTTCTAAGTGATGTGATATGTGATCTTAAAATCTTTCAATTATGTCTTTGATCAATTTTGCCTAAAATTGATTATTTTGATGATTTTCACAATTTGTCTCGTGTTTATTGTTGCTTTCATGATTGTTGTCATTACATTTATTGGACTTAGATCCTTGATTCATGCTTTTATATGACATTCGATTGGTCAATTGTATCCCATATGTCTTTTCATTACCTAACATTATTTGCTTGTTTATATTTTTCATTCGTGCATTTTGGCTCGTACTGTCCGATGTCATTTTCTCGAGTAGAGGAGATGTTGCTTAATGTCTTAAAGTTTTGTATCATTGAAGACCCCTTTGTAATAGTGTAAACATCTATTTTATTCCTTTTTTACATGCATGATTTGCCTTATTTCATCATGTATTCCTCTTATCTCTCTCGTTCCCTAGCTTTAGGCTATTATTATTTCTTTTGGTTGTTATGCCTCATTTCCTTGCTATGTTTTATTATGTTTGCTTTATTATTGCTATATGATGTATCATATGTTATGTCATTCTTCACAAATCATTCTTCACATGTCATGCTTATGTCATGTCATCTTTCGCATATCATGCTTATGTCATACTATATTTACCATGATTGTCATATCATGATACCATGTCATTTTCCACCATGATTGTCATATCATATTTATCATGCTTTATTTGTTTTGATTGTTGCTATGCTACATTGTGTGTGTGCTTTATTTCATGTTTATGAATATTTATTTCTGTAGGACAATTAACTCAATTAAAATGGTAAAATCAAACTTGAAATTCTAAGAAAATATACCTTCACCACCCGAACCCATCTCTAAAGAATTTGACTTAGCACTCATGTTATGGGTCGATTAAACCAAATTCGGAACTTTTTGGTGATGACTACATCTTGCAACCCTTTCAAGTTCATTTCATTCCTCAGGGTAACCCCTTGTTCTGGGTCACAACAAAAGCCCCTCCTACAGGAGTAAAAGGTGAAATAATATAACACATTGTATTCCTTTATGATTTTTCAAAAAAAGTGATTTTTTAGTAAGTTGGGATGTAGTCCAAAGAGTCAAGGATGTAGTCCAAAGAGTAGAGAGGGGAATGAATTATGTAATTGTTGCATGTTGAATGATTTGAAAGTTCAGAAATCATGTTCAATTCAATTATAGAAAAAGATAATTGAAAGAGACAATTATGAAAATAGAAAGTATTATGCTTGAAATTGAAGAGAAAACAACAACTAATTATATGTTAGAAGAAAGGACAAACAATGTTGACATCTTGGTCTATTACAAAGGTGGTTTCCTTTGGAGCTAGGATAATTGTATTTATTTTTAAACATGAAGCAAAAACGATTTTATTTACAAGTGCATAAAGGAAGTATTGGTTCTTAGGAAGGCAGTTAGGTTTGTTAACAATAATCAGATCAGGAAAGTAGTTATAGAATTTGATTATCATGATAAGTAATTCAATTATAAACCTCAAAACAAAGGCTTTTAAATAGATGGCTATTTTGGTTCAGAGAATTAAAGGCCTAGTTAGTGAGAGTTATTCTATCAATACTCAAAAGTAAAGATAATATGGTAAACAAACCAAGAGAATTAGAACGTTTATTATCAATGGATGTATTTTCTCAACTACAGTAATGAAATAAATTCATTTTATCTTTTAAAAAAAATAAATTGAAGGGCCATTGACCTATGGATGGATGAAACTGGTTTCCAAATTTTAGCACCTTTTGGTTAATGTTAAATTTTTAAGGCAAAAAGAAGAAGAGGAAATAAAACATAACTCGAGACTTCACTAAAGGAAGAAAATTTAAGAAGGCAGATGGCCTTGGAATTAAACCCTTTTTCCAACGGTATATATGTCATCATGTACATAAATTAGACCCAAATAAATCAAAGTTGGAATCATTTCCCCATGTGAGTTAATATTCTGCTGATCAAAGCTTCCTTCTTCCCACTAACACCAAGGTTATTGGCTGCCAAGTACATCTTCAACTCTGCTACTGTCATCTCCTTCAACTGCAAATAAATTACAATTTCAACAAAAATCAATGCTACCAATCCCTTCATTCATTAGCATATCTCTAATGGCATTGAACCTCAAAATCACAGTGTCCTGTTAACCTTCAAATTAACTTAATCTACAGATTTACCAACTCCTCAAGTGAAAAGAATAAATTCTTCCTGGCACCCAAGATAGATTGTTTAGTTCAATGGAGTAACTCAACATTTAGACAGTTCATGAAAAGTCATAAGCATAAAGTTTACAAGAACAAATCGCACCTTCCCATTGTCGGCAAGATCAGCCCAATCATAATTTGCAGACTCATTTTTGGCATTGTCAGCAGCTGCCTTTCGTTTTCTAGGAATATCATTTGCTTTTGCATTTGCTTCCAAGTTGTCCTCATCATACTTATCACCATAAACTGAATGCTTAAATTCTTCCACTGCTTTGACAACAGCTGTTCTGTGGCAATCCAAATTGAAAAGATCAAGCAATCAACAAACACCACCAACCAAATTCCATAATCCACATAAGTTAAGAACTCGACCATCGCAAATACCATCCAAGGACAATAGCCTGATGTTATCAAATTTACTTAAATGGTGTTAACTAAATGGTTTTACTATCATACAACTATTTTATAATGAACAGGTTGACATATGCATAGAATTAAAGTTCCATGAATTTTTATTATATATCACTTCCATCATGTTTCTTAATTTTTGTAAAATTTAAACTTTCATCTACTCTACAAGTTTCAAGTAAATATTCTTAGATGATCACACGATCTGAATTTTTTCATTAATACTATCAAGAACTCTTTTTGTTATATATTAGATTAATTTAAATTTTATATTTAATAATGCATTTAAACTTTATTTAACATTATTAACATTTTTTTATTGTATTATTATGCATACTTTTACATGGTGTTTAAAATTTACAATTTTACAATTCGAACTTATTGACCCTGCTATGATTTGACTTGGCATGGTGAATTTTTACAATTATGGAAGCCATGTCATGGTTACCTAGACAAGCCTTCCTCATCAGGAAGTGTTTCATCTTTGGTTTCCGGCATCTCATCCTCTTCTAGAGCTAGTGCCTGAAGTACAGCGTAATGTCTCTGCAAAGCTGGCAGAAACAATTTATTTTAAAAGCAGCAGAACAAAGACTACTCACTAAGAATCCTGTGGAAGCAAAATCCTGGAAAAGAAGACGAGCAAACAAATAAATGCACAGGGTTCAAATCAAACCTTTAAAATCTGCGACCATATCACATTAGTATCATTTACAAATAATCTATATTTTCATCTAACTAGAGGTTCACATAAAAAATTCAAAACCAAGTGTAACATAGCCCAGCTTGAAAACTACAAGTGCAACATATATCAGCTTCTGCTGCATTTCAGAGATTGACGAGATTTTTATACTCATCTCACCAAAGATTGACTAGGAAATTTATTGCTTTCCTTTCTAGTAGCAAGTCCAAGTAATAAAAACTTCCTCATTTTCTAGATAAGATATTTTTCACTGGAGTAGAGTGAAAAAGCAAGTTTAAGTCATACAAAAGTCCAGATTAGGCAGAGATGGATTTAATATTTTTTTCAACTGGAGAAACTAACATTCAGGATAACAATCATGAGCCTTCGATCACAAATATGAAAAGGACTCTTAGTTTCAGAAATACCAAAAGGAAGCATTGAAGCTCTTCACAGTCCCAATGGTATAGAGTAGTAACTCAAATTATATGTATAGAAGCCCTTATAGACCAAGTCCAAACATTTAGAACAAGTATTTGTTGTCACTACATAACGTAATAGAAACTTACCAGGGTTAGAAAATTGGCACACTGAAAAATCTTTGAGGTTGATACGTTTAATTAAAGTAGCAGCCTTCTCAATTTGATAATCAGTTGCACGAGGTACCTCAACATTTGATTCTGATTGAAACTGCAATCAGTCACCATTGTCCGAAGACTAATACATTAATAAGATAATATATTGTATAATTAAATCTGGAAAGTATATTTATAGAAATGTTGGGTTTACATTTTGTTTTGCAATTACATCCAATCATTTTAAGTTTGTGCAGAAATGCAGGATTCTTACTTCCTTTACAAATTTGTCATTTTAAACCTGTTAAACTTGTATTACATCTTTTTGAACGCTACATAAACCTCCATTAAAGTTTTGCAAATATAGTTAAAAGTGTGGCATTTTGCAAATCTTTCCCAGTTTTTGATAGTTCTGTTAAAATCCCAGTCTAGAATTGGAATCACAAATATATGCTACATTTAAAATAAAATCTAGGATTGCCTTACCTCTTCAATACCTCTGATATCATCAGAATAAGGAAGATATATCATGTGCATTCCTGGTGGCTCCACCTGACCACCCGCTTTAACAATCTCATCCTGTTAAGTGTCAAGGAAATTGGAATGCTTTAGCATTCAACACAACATCCTAGCAACCCGCATGCATTAGCAATGTAAGGTGGGGTATGTTTCACCTCAAAAACGTGCATCACTTAAAAATCACATTACTTACCTTAGTCTCATTTCAACATCTTCAATTGCACAAAGGATATCAGTTTTCTTATTGAAACTCAACGAAAAATGACAAATATGGCAATTGAACATTTAATTTTTATGGATAGGCAACTTGCTCAACTTTTTAGCATAATATATGGAGTCAGAGATATATAACATAGAAAGAGATATATTATCCAACTGGGTTCATGCTTAACCCGGCAAAGAGAAGCAAGAAATCTCTTTTCCTAAATAGCACCAGCAACCATACAAAAGTTTGTCTGTGATGAGTTAACTTTAGCAGCGCTATTGCACATGCAACTCGCTCACAGCCAATGGACACAAAAGTCAGCTCACTCAAAACAAAGACAATTGGAAGTAAGGAACATGCATACAATTTATCCATTCATTTCCATCTAAGGTCAATTTTCCCATAAATCCCTATAACACAACTGTAAACCCAACAAATTTTGTTTAATAATCCTCTTCTTCACGCAAAGCACTTCAATTCACTCACTCTTTTACACCGGTAAATCCATAAGTCATAGCAGATATCAACCATTGCTAGATTATGGATGCCACATCAACCTTTCTATCACCATATTCATTTAAAGAGAAAAAGAAAAGAAAAGGAAACTGGTAGGAATTAATTTTCAGAAAGAAAGATCACATACACGAAAAATTCTACAAGGATCTGTCATTCAGCAACAGTCCATAAAATTAGACGAACAATTGATGATACATTATGCAGGTAACCTATATTACTCTTCAACCATTTTATGAAGTAACAAATGCAAAAGGGACGCTTGTTCAAACATCAGAAGTAATGAAATCTTACTTGTGCAACAAGAGCAACCAATCGAGGAACAGAAGAACCTCCAAAGAATGCAACAGCAAAACTGTAAGATACTACACGAGTAAATTATACCAGCAAAAGGATCATGAAGCATATTGTCCTAGTCCACCACATTCCATTCACACTAATTGAAACAATGTGTACACCCCAACCACTCCCCCTTACCATGTTCAAAGGAACCAAATTCACTGCACAAATTAACTAAATGTATAATTATGTTTAACTCAAAAGCAAACTCCACTAGATCTTAATTCCAAGTCATACAAGCATATTTGATCCAAGGAAAATGCTATAACAACAGCAAACACGATAATAACAGATTGCTGATAGGTAGTGTAACATTTCAGTTTTGTAGCTGAGCTCGTGAAGGTAAAAAAGTCCATGATGGAATAATATGAAGAATCATCTATTCAATTTGAAGATGGTTATGAGGAGCTGTGAGCCCTCAAGATCTCACCCCCAAGTTTACAATCACAATATAATTATCACAGAAATGTCCAAGAATCATGAATAAGGTCATAATCAAATGCACAAAAGAAACTAACCGCTTCAGCCGCAACATGGATCGAACCAAAGCAATGAAAATGCTAGTGCTACCAATCACTTCCTGCAATTGATAACAACCAAAAGAAAACCAGTTAATGCGTGTTGCAAAAGAAACTTAAGAAATAAATTAATTCACAATCTAAGCAATTTAAGTACTATATACAATCCTATTAAGGTTATTAGGATAAGCTAATTAGCAAGTTTTTACAGTTGATGCCTTTTCTAAGCATCCCTAAAAAGACAACTCTTCTGCAAAATTAGACTACAAGTGTTTATTTGGCCTGCCTTCCAATTTTTTTCATTAGAAATTAAACTTCACAGTGATAGAGTGAAGCATGAGTAATATAATTATCAAAGATATATAGAAAGATGGTAAATGTCACATGGCAAACCTTATCGCTAGGGAAAACAAATGTCGAAGGTCTTATGTTGTGATAATCTTTCAAGCAACTTAATGGCTTAAATCCAAGAAGGTGAAGGTGTCCTGTTGAAATTCTTTTTATCTCTGATAGCTCCTCCATTGAGAATTTGATATTCTCACTGCATGATATAGTGAGTATTTATAACAAAACCAAGGAGGTAACATTTTCTCAAAATAGAAACAGCAAATGACAACTTTTTCCAATTTAACGCTCTTATTCTCAAAATGCATGAGTGACACATGTGATCATCACCATGCAAGAGAACCAAATTACGAAAAGCATTAAGATATAATAAGCAAAGAGTACAAACTAAATAAATGTTGTAAAACAAAGAATAAAAATTTCAGCAATTCTTTATCATACATAGATACACATTGAGCAAAAGAAGAAGAAAAAGAGAGATAGAGTATACTGAAGAATATAACTTGCATAGATAGTGAATGAAAATCATAAAAAATATGTAAGGTTGGTGAATAGGTTGATTAAAATGTTTTAGATGCCAACCATAGCTCAGACCTGCAAATCTCCACAAGTCCACAAAATTTAATAGAGCGCATTACAAAAATGCAAGTAAGGAGTTGGACTAGCTTACTTTTTATAAGACTGAGAGAGCTTTGTAGATTCTTGTATCAATGCACCTGTATCCGCACAAATGAAAGACCTCTCTGTCTGCACAAGACTAACATATGAACCCATTTAAAATGCAATTCCTATCATATCACATCATACCCATTACATCAAAATGACATAAACGAAAATAAATTCTGCTTAGATGAGGGCAAACACCTAAAGTCTTTATAACAAACACCATGACTAGACAATTTTTTTCCCAAAACATCTTGGTCATTATTTAACATTTCTTGATTTGTCGTTGTATATGAATGACAAACTAAATTTAGATTCTATTTAGTAAAGCCATAGACCAAAATATAGGTATAGAGAGTCACGATGTAGGGAAAACAGAACATAGAGGTAGGAAAATTGGTGGTGGTGGTGGTGGTGATGATGATGAACAGATGAAGGTGATGATGCAAGTGATACAATTTGTTTCTCAAACCAATAACATATTTTATCATTCTGTTGAATAATAAATAAAAGCAATACAAGTTTGTGTGAAACATGGAAATCACCGAACATAATCATATCATCCTGTGCCACATCAAATATGTGCTTCACTTTCAAAATGAATTATATGATTCAATAAAAAAACATAATTAGTCAACTTATTGTATCAAAATAAGGCTTCTTATAATACCTTTTAAAAATTGAATTGAATTAAGGATAAGTCTTAATTACACATTTATTTAAACAAGAAAGACTCGGTCAACTTTCCAAAAACGTAAAAGGTAACTTGTATATAACATGTCATTGTCATAACATACATAAATTACAACTACTTTTTCAAACGTCTCTTCACATGGTAAACTTATTTTTTCACTATGGCATGGTGTGGCAATATCGATCCTCTTTACATAGCTAAACCTTCAATTCCTATCAAACAATTTAACAAAGCATTTATTACCACATGACTTTGATTTAATTGTGCGTATGCATAATGCATGGGAGCAACAAACAAAACAACTTTTAACATAGATTACCTTTAAGGGACGATTTGTCACAGAATCAAGCCATGTAATTGTTCCTAGAAAACAATGATTACTGCCCTTATCAAGCACTGCTACATGACATGAAGAAACATTTGAAAATAAATACTAAACAAAGACAAGAGCATGCATACCTGGAGTACTTGGACGTATTAGAGCATATGTATTTAAGTCGATTGATAGTCCACTAGAAATTATAAAGGTGATTCGTTTTACTATACGTTTTGTGAACATACGTTTTCTTAGCTGATCTTTCATATCTTCCAATCTGAAATTTGGACATAGAGATTTACATGAAAAGTAAATGTTGCAAACATGCAAAACTCAAACTTTCAGCCTAAATGGCAAATCAGATGCAGTATCCCTTTATCATATTAATGGCTTTCCAACGGAGAAATCATAAAAGCCTTTTCTATTAGTTCCAAGATGACTTTGCAATTCTATGAACTTGGTCTGCACAGTACACGTCTAACAGCAGAAATTTTACATATTCATGCAATGCACATATATATAAATGCAACTACTCCCCCCAACCAAAATAATAGTTTCAAAACGCCAAACTTAAGGGTATGCAACAATGTCAAATGATAATAGTCTTTGTAACTGAACTATAAGGATACAATAACTGAAGAATGCTTACTTTTGTCCTGCCAAGGGCATAAATTGAACTAGCTCATCACCTTTCAATCCAATCAATTCCTAAATTGCATAAAATTTCATATCAAATGTCTCTCAATCACCCATATAAATCGGCTTAAAAAAGGGTGCAATATGTACAAATAAAGAGATCAAATGATGCAGGCAAGGCATACAGCATAGAAAAGTGAAATATTGAATGCTTCATCAGGCCGGCTCAAGGGAAGAAGTTCTATTGAAATTCCAAGATCTTGCGCATCCTGAAAAAGATGCTCTAGCGATAAAAGTTCAGCAGGAAACATGTACTTTCACAAGGCTAATTCAAGCACACAACATGGAATGGAAAAATGAAAAAAATTTCCTACTTTAGCTCGCTGTAATGTGGTTCTAGTCATATCTGTTTTTATTGCACCCTGCATACTCCCAAAAGGGTCATGTTCATTTGTAAATAAGAGTATTCGTTTATCGGCAGTTCTTGCAGATCTGAGATAATAACATCACACAGCATAGGAAAAACCAAACACAATGTTAGATTCAAGAGAAAAGGCAAAACATCACCACAGTTAAGAACTGAAAATAAAAAACATATACAGTTGTCATAATTATGTGGTACCCTTTGCGTAAAAGAGCTTGTGCTACCCAAAGAGCATTGTAAAGGAAATTCTCCCGAGACCCTGATACAATACCGTACTGGCTACCTATTTCCTTCATAAAGGAATCTGCGGAAAGAAATCAACACATTCAAAATAAATTAATTAATTAGTTATATATATGTGTGTGTATATATCCAAAAAGAAGCATTTCATCAAAATTAAAATCAACATGAAATTCAAAAAATAAAAACTTCAATATTCATATCATAAACAAATGCACAAACTACATCGACTACAACAAAAAGAGAAAACAAAAATTCCAAAAGAGAAAGAAAGAAAGAAAGAAACCCCTACGCTCTATGCGTTCAAAATCTTTTATAAGCCTAGCAGTTGGCCTGTCTAGATATTCTCTTTCAGCAACATTGTATACAAAAACACCATTCAGGTCCTGCAAGTTCCTCTTTTCTCTCTGCCACGATTCATATAAGGAAGATTAACTAAAACTAACAAAAACAAATAAGTATCATTTGTTGAGAAATACAATATTCTTTTTTCACAAGTTCAGCAGTCATAGGAAAATCTTACAGTGTTGAAAAAGCAGATAGCAACTTCGTCATATGATCGATTAATAATTTGAGACTTGAGAGATTGCACAATACAACTGACTGCAAGGTGGAAATGGGTTTCCTCCTTTTGATCTTCCTGTCATTTTGTGATCACAAATCAAGACATATTTTCAAGTAAAAACAAAACTACTAACATCATATTCGTAACGTATACATACCCATTAAATAAAACAACAGAAAGAACGCAAAAAAAAAAAAAAAGTTGATAAGCCACAAAGAGAGAAAGAAAGAAGGAAGGAAGGAAACTGACAGCCGGGAAAGTGGTGGAGAACATTTTGGGAGAAGAATCGACAAGATAAACGGCATATTCTTTCGTGAAATCCGTTTGCTGAGAAATAGAAACGAAGAAGTTGGTTACGAATTTTTGTACTTTAAATTAAAGAGAAATATACAGTTCAGAAATAAAGAAATCAGGTATAAAAGAAGGACCTGATAGAACTCAGAATCAGCGTCATCTTTGAAAACTTCGTCAGGGTCTAGCTCCATTATCCTATGGTGTTGAAACGCAGAGACTGGGGGATGTCTTGCAAGAGACACTTCTGTTTGAAATTGCAGAGACTTGGGTTGTTTAGTTTTTCGTTAATGGAGGGAGGAGGTGTTGGGCTGGTAGACTTCCGGTGAAAGCCTTTATAACCACAAAAAGTCATGTAAGGATCCAGCCTTGTTAAAAATGGACTCTGGAATATTGATAGGCTCGAAATCATTTCGGAGAAGCCAAAATTTAAGAAACTATTATAAAATTTAAATATATTAAATATATATCAAATTCAATTAAATAAAATTTAAAACTATTAATATTATTGTCAATATAATTTATTAAATTTGAAATTCAAACATTAATCATCTGTCATCTTCACTACTAATTACTATTGTGACCACTATGGCTGCTAACTTACACTCGCCATCCATTATCAAATTTTATTAAATCTCATATCAATAAATATAAAAATTTTAAAAATAAAGAATAGTAAAAAAGATAAATATAAAATAAATTTTAAAATAAAATATCAATAAAAATATAAAATTTAAATCAAATAATCAATCATCAAATTTTATTAAATCTCATATCAATAAATATAAAAATTTAAAAAAATAAAAAATAGTAAAAAAGATAAATATAAAATAAATTTTAAAATAAAATATCAATAAAAATATAAAATTTAAACCAAATAATCTAGTTTTTATTTATAAAATTTATCATTCAATTTTTTTAACTTTTAATACTATATAATTCTAATAAATATATGTATTTATTATTATATATTATATGATAAATTAATACATTTACTGTTATATATCATTATTATATACATGATATATAAACATATTTATCATTATCTGTCATATATGATATTTTTTATTATATATATATTATTTATCATATATATCATTTAATATTTATTAGTAAATAAATTTTTTTACCATATATATTATTGGATATCTATCAATAAATAAATTTATCTATCATTTGTATTATATGGTATATATCATAGTGAAAAATATTTAAAATTAAAACAACAATAATGAAAAATATCAACAATAAAAAAAAGAAAGAAAAAAGGAAGGAGTAAAACCATTTTTTATGTTTTTATTTGTTAAAAATAAATAGAAAGAAAAGGAGAAGAAGAAAATGAAGAAAAAGGAAATAATGCTAGAGAAGAAAAGGAAGAAAAAGAAAATAGTATCAAAGAGAAAAAGACAAAGAAGAAATCATACAATGATGATCACAATAGTATTGTATTATGATAATTGTGGTAATGGTAGCAACAATGATTAGTGATCACTAGTAGTGAAAATGATGGCAACGAAAATGGTGAGAATGGAAAACAATAAAGGTTATAATGTTGATGGTGATTAAGGTTAGAGAAAGAAATTAGGATTTAATAAAATATTAAATTACAATTAAGGAAGAGTACAATGGTCATTTAAAATATCAATATGATACAAATTTAATTGAAAATTCAAATTGACATTTACTTAAAAATATTCTTTAAAATTTTACATCATCCTAATTAATCATATTTCATAATGCATGAATAAGGTAAATGGAAGGTTTTAAAATATGAGAAAATTTAAATACTTTAAATATATTTCAAATTTAGTCAATCAAAAATTAAACATATCAATATTATCTCTAATATAATTCATTAAATTTAAAATTCAAACCTTAACTACTATATCGTTGCCACCTGAAGGAAAAGTAACGTATTTTCTCTTATATCTATTGATTGTAAAAACATGTATATATAAGCCACCATCAGAGCCACATGGTAAGACAACTAGAAGAAATAGAAGATGCTAGAATAAACAAGAATAAAATAAAATAATAAAAAAAAACATCTACATTTACAACCCTTCCTGAAAATGATGTCATGTGAATGAAACATCATCGTTCAGCCCCTCTTGAAAATGATGTTATGTTAAGTGAAGGAAGCTTCCAAATTAATTCCAAACCAACAGACCATTTGTAACACTCTGAAAATAAAAGGCACCATTCTAAACTCCAATTAGATAACTTTTCCTCTTCCCACAATTCTAATAACTAATAAAAAATAAAGCTTTGAAAGAACTCAACCTGTTACAATCGATAGACCAAACCAAATGCCCTAGCTTCCAATAGAAACTAGTTTATCTCTGATAAAAACCTTTAATAGCCTATTCCATTGTAAATATGAGAATTCATCCATGTCCTCATAACATCCTATGATATACTAAAATCATTTATGCTGATGCAACAATATAGCATTAGCTTATGCTATTTCTCATAATTAAATCCCAAACCTTGATACAACAGCTTTCAGATTAAGGATAGTTACTTCAAAACTTGTAACACTTAAGGATTTTATGAAAACATCGGCTAGCTGTTCACCAAAGGAAACATGAATTATACAAATGAAGCCACTTTTGAGACTATTTTGGTAATCAATTTATGTTACGCCCACGTCTAGGACCCTAGGAGTTTGTATGGCTACACGTACGTATACGTGTATCTATGTGTGTATACGTGTATAAACATATGTGTATGCGTATATACATTTGTGTATAAGTATGTGTATAAATGTATGAATATGTGTATGGATTGCATTGGATAAATGTGAATGAGAATGCCTTGAGAAATGTATGTGTGTGTATGAATATATTATGAGAATATGCGTATGTGATTGTGTTTGATTATGTGTCGTCACCTTATCGGGAAGCGTGCCTTCTCGGTTGGATGAGGGACGATGAGTATTTGTGCTTAGGTTTGTGTTTGGAAGTGTGGTTTAATATGGGTTGAGCATTGAAACAGGTTTCGGGCATTGAGGGTTGCCAATAGGCAAGGTTGTGCCTGAAAAGTGTCTGTAACGACTCGTGAAGTGGCATCACGACTCGTTACAGAAGGTTTTGTGAGTGTGCATAGTGGAATTGTTGCTGTAACGACTCGTGAAGGGTCATCACGACTCGTTACAGTAGGTTTTGCCTATGATAGACGGGATTTTTGGTCAGGCACGACTCGTGAGGGAGTGTCACGAGTCGTTACAGAGAGATAGGCTTGATTTCTGATGGATTTTGGGGCGTCACGAGTCATGACCGTAGTGTTACGAGTCGTGACAGGCGTTTCACGAGTCGTGACAGGAGTGTCACGATTCGTGAAACATGTTTCACGAGTCGTGACAGAGCTGTCACGAGTCGTGACAGTGGCTTTGACGTCATTTTATTGACTTTTTGAGCGTTTTTAATCGAGCTTCCTTCATAAGTTTCTTCATTTTCTCCCGTTCTAAACTTCCTTAAACCCTACGGATTCTTTCATTTCTTCCTTCTTAAATTACCAAAACCCTAGAGGAAGCGAGATTGAAGTTAGAAGTGACCGTACGCTTGAGTTAGAGCTTGCTTGTCATTGAGGTTTGTGCTAACCGATGTTTGTTTGTGCTAGATGTGTTTATTGATCTTTTATAGCTTCTTTTGCTAATTTAGCAATCGAATGAAGTCCTTAAGGGAATAATCCCTGATGCTATGTTCTTATTGTTATTGTATTGATTGGTATTGATTGGTATTGAATTATATGGAAGTGTATTGATGATTTAAGGAATATGTCTATAGAATTGATGTTTGAATTAATTGTTGATGGATATCAATGTGTAGATTGATATTGTATTGATTGTTAATGGCTTAACACGTAGAATGGATGCTTAAATGCATTGGAAAGAGAGAAATGAGGAGGAAAGAGAAAAGAAAGGGGGAGTGTCGAGTGCAGAGCGATGCTCTGGGTACACTGGGTCAAAAATAGAAAGATTCCTTGGAGGAATCATATGGATAATGCCCTCCCCAGAAGGGGAGATGAGTCTTGAGACATAGGTGCTGGGCACCAACTATTGATTAAGAGAAGTATCGGTACATAAAGGGACCTAGTGTGTGCGAAAGGCAATGTGCACATTCAGGAAAACAAGAGTGAATGAGCGTAAGAGTGAATCTCAGGGGTACTGGCAGTGCATTGCATTTGGTATTAGGACATATCTGTGATTGTGTTTTTAATGCATTGCTCTGGTATGATTGATGGTATATTGCTATGTCTGTGAATGCATACCTATTGTTATACGTTTTAGCACCACTGAGTTTTATACTCAGCGTTTATCATTTGATGAACGTAGGTTCAGAGCCCGCGGGTGAGCAGCCTGAGAGACGCTAGAGTCGTCAGCAGAGAAGCATTTTCTCGGAGTGGTATGGAGCGGTCTGGCAATCTCCACTATGTTTTTGTAATAGGAGCTTGTTGTAATCATTTTGGCAGTAGATGTCATTTAGTTAGTGGTGAATAGTCATGTATTGTACACTTGTGTATATATATATATATGCTTTCATTTTGTGACCGTGTGGTTAGTGAATGATGAATATGAATGCATGTTTATGTGTTTCCAGGGAATGATGCATGTGTGTTTGAATGTATGCCACGCTACGCACCGTTTCACCACTAATGCAGGTTTGTACCCATACGAATGTCTAGAGGTTGAAAATTGTACGTATCCCTGGTAGGGTACGTGGCGGCTTTCCCAAGGGACGGTCGTTGCGTATACTACGGGAGCATGTTCCTCCAGGTATGGGCTGGGGTGTGACATTATATTTAACAAAGCATAATATTGCCTAATCCTGGTAGTTAGTCACTTGCGTACATATATAATCAAAATCGTCATATTGCCCTCTAATTCATTTCTAGAAATTCTCAAAAGCTTATAAATATATCATAATATCATTATCTATAATTATATTAAATATATAAAAATAGGTATAAATAAGTGTCTATTTTTCATGTTTTATAAACACGTATAGAATAAAAAAATTAATATAAAATAATGTAAATATTCATTTGAAATAAAATATATATATGCACGTCAAATTATCTGACATTCTCTCCATAAATTTTATTATTACGTAATATATTATATACTTATGAATTAAAATTATTTATAATTAAATAGATTAAATAATTAATATATAATTTCGTAAATATAATTTTTTGAATTTACCAAAATATTTAAATTATATTACATCATTTAGCAAACTCCTACGACTTGTATGACCTTTTCCCATCCCATGTACTCCTTATGTTTTGTTTTATCTTCGAAATTAATACCATGTTTTTCTTCTACCTCAAGCAACCCATTGGTCTATATGAATGCTTATCCAAAAACAACATAAATTCCAACGATCTTGACCTATTAGTTACCTTGTTGACAGCTGTCGGCAATCTTGAGTTTATTATTTTGATTACTTTCTTAATAAGTTGTCCAACGTTAACCTCGTCTATTAGTTTAAGTTAGATGATAAACTATTCTATTGCTCCAAGTCTTCGGTGCAATTTCAAGCATGAATCATATATGTTATTATTCTTGTCCCTTGATCATGAGATCCTCTTAGGTTGCTGTTAGTTTCTAGTCGCAAGTATCCTTGTATAGCAATATTGGCACCATTTGATCTTTTACGTTCAAGGCTTGTTACTATTCATCATATAAAATCAAATAAAATATTAAGCTTAAAACACTAAATTTGAATAAGGATTAACAAAATTAAATTGCACTAAATTAATCAAACTAAACTGATATTTTCAATTTTAGTTTAAAAAATATTAAAATTTTGATATGAAAATTGAATTGAATAAAATTGATTATTATTTCAACTTAAACTATATCAAACTTAAATTTATTTATTATTTTAAAATAATTTATATTATTAATTCATTCTCAACCTTGTACATAAATTGATTTAAATTGAAACTAACATCAACTTTTTAATATATATCAAACAATCTCTTAAATTAAAGTTTTATTATATATAAAAATATAATAATATACATCAACAACATAAATATATTATATAAATAAAGTTTAATTTTATTGATATCATATTATAACTAGTACTCTTATTAATCAATTTATATCCAAAACATTATTAAATCAATTTAATAAATGAATTAAATAAATTAGACATATTTCAAAAAAAATTAATTTAGTTATATTTATATATTTAGTAAAATTAAACATATACTCATATGATTAATTTTCTTAAACTAGAATAATTTATTATTATAATTAATAGTTTTGCTCAATAAATTTCTTTAATTTTTAAAGATTATTCACTGAAATAAAAATAGTAATTAAAATAAAAATAACATTTTCTTTCATTAATTTTATTTTTATAATAAAACAAATTACATATGTATGTTATTACAACATTTTCATAATTTAATTTAATATGTATCTTTTAATTAAAATTATAAAAATAATTTATGCTATTTTGTACAATTAATTAAATTAATATAAATAAATATATTAAAATTATATTTTAATTTAACTTCTATTTAATTTTTATTTAAAACTGTTTAATATGAAAAAACTAGATATATTTTAACATGTTAATATCAGTGAACATAGTTAGATTTTATTTCAGTACATTGTTAACAAATTTAAATAGTAAAAGATATATGCACTTTTTAGCATAAAAAAACTAATAAATTTATATATGAAACATTATCAATCTTTAATTTTTTATATAAATACCTATAAAAAATAAAAAAAATATGATAATATATTACATTGATATATATATATATATATATATATATATATATATATATATATATATATATATATATTATAATATAGAATAGAAATTAAAATATATTTTAGCTCAATTAATAAATTTTAATCAATTAAAATAGAATAGAAGTAAAAAATAATTATAATTAAATATGAATGTATCAATTATTTTAGTTAAATTTATCATAATTTTAATCAAAAAGATTTTTTGTAATGGATAAAAATATGCTAAATTTGTGACATATTTTTATTTATAATAAATTTTTTAAAAAATTATGATATATTGAAAAATCCATTACAAACCTTAAATTGCTTTTTAATCAAAATTAGCTCTCCTGATCTAATTATAAACCTTACAATTCACACTCCTCCTTAACTACACATTATCAATAATGCAAGAGGAGTAATTAATAAGTTTAGTTTTGATTAAATATGTCAACAATACTAACAAATACATATATTCTCATTAAAATCACATTTTCACACTTGAAAATATCAATAACACTAACAAAAATACATATTCAAAATGCATTACAAAATCATTTCACCATATTTTTCTCCCTTTGTTATATCAAAAAGAAAACAAGCTAAACTTAATTCATTGAAGTCTGTGAAATATATGATACCAATTAAAATTCAAATATATATCTTCATGGCAAAACAAAAACCAAGTGTTGATCCTCACTTTTCACCCTTGCACATTGAATACTTGGACTTTCTTTGATTTGGCTTGGTATTGATTCTTGTTTTGAATTTGGTTTGCTCACATTGATTTTAACATCACTTGAATGTTTCTACCATATGGAGCGCGTCATATTTAACTTGTGGAAGTCAAAGTATGTTATATGACTTTCTAATATGCAGAGCATTTTATAGAGAATTATGTAATATGAGCAACCTATTTCTCTTGCTCAAATGAGGTGTATCATATGCTCCTTTACTATTTTGGCATGTAAGAAGTTAATCTAGGATGAGGCACATGTCCCTAGGCAAACATAGTGAGTGGCACATGTCATATGCAAAGCATATTCTAGCATATGCGATGTATGTATTTAGTTTTTGTATGATGTTTGACATATATATGATTACATGTGATACACATTGTGAGAGTAGCACATCCCGGACGCTGGGAATGCTGCACGCTGTTCGGCGTGAAATGCCGTGGTGCTTGCTCTCAAAAGCTTAGACCCCTGAAGTACTACAGGAACTAGACAGATCGCGTCGAGAAAATGTTGTGGAGT
>CANYBF011925007.1:0-15093 GCA_948192965.1 Dalechampia spathulata
ATTGGTCCCAGTGAACGATACCTTTATACTGCGATTGCGACCCGTATTCTTGCGGTAGCGTAATTACTTTATTAAGGAATATAAATTTAAAACTTGTTGAAATATTATGCATGTGAAGTTAAGCCTGTTTTTACGCGAACAGTGGACCATTTCATTAATATATAATTACATTATTATTGTTATTATTATTATATGATAACTATCAATTTTTAACCATTAAATTGGATACCCAACTGATAAAAAAATATCTAATAATTTAATATTTAGAGAAGTTTTGAAAAATATTTAAATGATTTTTTCAAAAAAATATCACTTTTCTCAAAATCATAAAATAATAAAATTTCAAAAATATTTATAAAAATAATATTTTTCAAGGTCTAACATAAATAATAATAAATACATATTCAATAAAGTATTGTGGGTAATTTATTCTATATATTTAAGATGAAGTAAGATTTAAAATTATATATGAATCAAATTTTTCATCATTTGATTAGAATTTGAAGACTAATTTTATAAATTATATACTAAATGACTTGCATCTAATAAACTCAAATTTCTATAAAAATCTAAATTACTTTAGTGTTTGAATAATTTTTTATTTTATTGAAACAATTAGTTTAAAAATTATTTATGAATAAATAATCAAATAGTTAAAACAAGTTATATAAATTTAATCATCAAAATTCAAAAATATTTTAGCGAAAATTTCAGTTGATCCAATATGTAAACCATTTAGAAAAATTACTAATATGAACAAAGGTAGCTCAGTTAACTCTCTGGGTACTTTAAGAATAAGGGAAATATTTAATAATTCATTTAATTATCTTGATTCAAATACCGTTAAAAGGTATTATTATAAAAATAATAATTTTTTTATTATTTTTACTATTGAAATAAGAGTTTAGAAACTATTAAATATATGGCATATAAGTATGTATAATTTTCAAAAAAGAAAATTTGATTAAATATAATAAAGAATTTTAGCTAAAATATCAAATGAAAATAGAAGTTTCATTATATGAATTTATATATCATAAATTCAATTAAAATCAATTAAATCTTAATGATAACCTTTACAAATTAAAACTAAATTATGGTTACAACTTTTCAAACAGGAACTGGAGTTTGAATTATTCAAACATCCCTTTTTCATAATAATAATAATAATAAATAAATAAATAAATAACAAAGGAGGCAGACATTTGAAATTTAAATTAAATAGAGTAATTATAAAATTAGGGCCTACATGATCAGATTATTATGCAATGAAAGGAAAGGAACATGCCCCAAACATTAAACCAAAAAATAAAAAAAGAGTATAATCATTATCACAAGAAAGAAAACAAAACCCTAATCCATTTCTTGTTTTCAAAAATCCACCATCCATCGCATATATCATATTTAATTATTTAAAACAAACCTATTAAAGCAGGGACAGCAGTCTATATTCTTACCATATTACAATAAATTAATCTTATATCATACATTTTATCTATTCAAATTTAATTTATACTGTAATTTATAGATTATAAAATAGTGTAATATTGCGTAATTTATATACATTTAAAAATTTTCATTAAATCAAATTGTTAATCTCGATGTTTAACATCAATTACAATTATTAATTGGATGGTAATATTTTTATATTAATCATCATGTTATCAACATTAATTATTGTAACATTTTTTCATTGAAATTCATTAGATATCATGAAAAACGAAATTATAAAGGTGATGAAATCATTATAATAGACTATTTTGAATTTTGATAAGCAAAATATTTTAAAAGCATAATTTTATCAATGTCATTTATATCAAAAATATGTAAAATTATTTGTATATTTTATTTAATAATTTAAGTTTTTAAATTAAATAATTATTTAATATACTATCAAGATCACAACACCTAAAAGATATAAATTTCATTTATTAAATATAAATATTTTAATATAAATAATATTTCAAATCTAATAAATATTTACATGGAAAAATATATTAGATAAATATAAACTAATTTATAAATTTTATATAATAATTTCAAATTTAAAATTAAATAATTATTCTATGATTTCATAAGCCTATTATCTAAGCACCATTTGATTGATTAGATTATTAAACCAAATAAATTTTGTTTAATATGTAAAATCAAATTAATTCAAAATTTTTTTATTTGAAAATATTTTGTAAATTAAATTAAATTGAACTAAATTTTAATTCAATCAATTTGATATGATTTTTTACCTTCATTTTTTTAATTATTTCAATTTTTAAATTAAAATTTTTAATTTTTTAAAATTAAATTAAATTAAATTAAATATTTTTTAAATTTAAGATTTTAAACTGAATTGAATTGGATTTTTCAATTCAAATAATCAGTTTAGGGTTGGTATAATTATAATGACATTTGGCCTGAAGGAGGTAATGAATACGTGTAGTTTGAAATATAGATAAAGGTGAATTAAAATTATTCTGGCAGATGTAACAGGGAACAGCGTTGGTGTGGGCGAAATCATGACCGTACAAATGTCAAATCAAAATGTTTTGATGGCGTTGGTCAAAGGGAATTGAAGGGTTGTGATTGCGGGTACAGACAATGACAAAACAATCAAATTGGTCTGACATCTCTTCCTCTATATTTTACATCTATCATAAGTTTGTTAACCAACAATACCTCCGATAATAATCCATGCAAATCATAAATTTTTATATATCTCATTTTTATTACTATATCCCAGAATATATATATATAAGTCGCCCTCATAGGACGTCCAAGATACTTTTCTGGGAAAAAAATCAACCAGAAGCTTAATTTTTAATCTGCTTTTTATTTATCAGTATAATTCTTTGTTACATTTCTTTTTAATTGTTTAAGGTTGAAGCCATGAATTTCCTTGACAAAGGAAAAGGACAAGGTGAACAATGAATTATAATTTTTAAAGTGATGTGTTAATTTAATATGAAAATATTATGAGAAAAATAGGTTTAAATGAAGTGCTAGGCTTATTTTTAGTATAGGATATATCCCTGCCTACATATAGAAATGGATTATCAAATCATTGTATCAATCATATTCATTAATAAACTAAGTAGCTGAATTTATTTAATTATTGTACATCATTTTTATTTTTATGTGTCTTTATCTTGTATGATGTCTATACTATCCAAAAAGCTTTTTGTACTCTTCTAATCGATATAGTAATATCAAGGGTGTTCATATATGAGGCTTCACATGATCATGAACAGATTATTCGTGAGGGTTTGAAAGTTGACTTATGTAAGAAGAATCTGACATGAATGCTGCACAAGTGTCCGTCGAATGCTGAAATCTATAATGAGCAATTCAGCTTGTTTGTACCTCTACATAGATTTTTAGTAAATTATTTATAATTATTTATGAAATTAATTAGATATTAATAATTTTTTTATTGGTGATTAAATGGAAACATTAAAGAAGAAGAATGATTTTAGTAGAATTGATCAAAATCTAAAGAACAAAAGGATAGAAGAACGAAAAACAAGTAATCAATATTCAAGAAAATAATAATGATAATTTTTGATAGAAGTTGAAATATCAAATATTGAGATGTATCTTTAAAATTAAAATATGTTGAGTATAAAGAGGAAAATAAAATGAAATTTACAATTTATTCTTAAAAATTAATTAAACTTAAAGAGACAAAAAGAGATGCAAAATTAAAACAACTTGAAGAAAAGGAAGATTAAAGAAAGAAGAATAAGAGAAAGAATTTATTGAATATAATTGATTAAAAAAAGTGAAAAATAAAGTAATTTAGGATTAGAAAAATTCATTGAATATTATCGATAAAAAAAAAGAAAAAGAAAAGAAAAAAACACAAGACTGAAAAGTTTGAAAAGAAGTGAGAAAATCAAAGCAAAAACAAGAAGAAATGAGAAAGAAAGAAAGAAAAAAAATCAATAAAATAAAAGAAGGTAAAGTTGAAAAATAAATGAAGCTTCTAGTATTTTTTTGAAAAATTAAAGTTGACTTGGTAAAGATAAAAAAATTTTCCTGTCCCATTAATTTTACCAACTGAAAAGTAAAAGTAAGATAATCCTGTAAATATTTCAATAATAAAATTGTTTTTCTATTAATATTTATTTATTATATTAAATAATGATAATATACAGGATGGGATCCACTGAGAGGGAGGGATTGTGTGATTGGGTGCATAACTTTTTGAACATGTCAGGTGTTGACCTATTTGTGCACTCTACAGAATAAAGATAATTAATGAACTATTATAATGGTTTTATTAATACTATTTAACTCATAATATTCTTCACCAATAGCTATAGCCTATTTAATATGAATTCTAGCACCTAATCTCCCCTATCTACTTCCTTGCATATTTTCTTCAAACCTATTATTCACACTATACACCTTTAACAAATATACTCCTACTTTATATAGCTATCATCTTTATCATTATAATTTTGAATATTAATATTAAATATATGATTAAAAAATCCTTGCTCGTTAAATAAATTTTTTAAAAGGTATTTTAGTAAAATACTATGCTAATAAATAAAGTTAGTTTTAAATATTGAAATTAACAATAAAAGTAAACAAAGAGAAAATACATTAACAGCTCAAAAAATTATCCAAGGTAGATAAAAAAAATAAACAAATGCATAAACTTATTATTAGTACTCCTTTCAATTTTGAAAATTTTCATTTAAAATAAATAAATAAATAAAATATATCATTTAAATCGATATAAATGAAATCGAAACCAGGGGAGAGAAAATCCTGAATGTGTATAAGTAGAGAGGATGGAATAGTTGGGAAGCAGAGATTGATGGTGGAGGGTGTATTGTTCCATCTATAATAAGGAATTATGGCACCACGTAATTAATGTTATGGAGCCACAAAAGTTGCAGATCATTACTTATGTGTTTATTCCACTTGATTGATTGATTGAGCATTATTCTTACACCAATATAACCATGTATTATATATTCTACTCCCATATATATAATCATTAGAGAATTATAGTATACTTCATTTTCATCTTAATGATTGAGAATTTGGTTACAACCCCAATACTAATATCTATGTTAAAAATAATTACTTAATCTATCATTTATTATATTTTATAAATATAAGATAATATTTTTTTCGATATTAATCCAAAATATTAGATGGTAATTATTCTGTTAGACGATAATTTGGATTTGTTAGTTATATTTATTTATAAGTATTATAATTTAAGATTGATCTTAGCATGATTTGAACACCAATCTATTTTAAATTTAAATGAACTGATACATTTTATTTAATATAATTAATTTACATATCATACAAGTTAATTTGACATATTTGACATACATAATATAAAATGAATTAATGAATCAACAACTTGATTTTTATTGTATTAATAACTAGTTATAATTTGAACGCATTTTTCATATTATATCCATATTAAATTCATGAACCCTATAAAAAATTATTATTCCTACAAGTTTTCTATTTTTATTTCATTTTAATCATAAATAAAATTATCTATTTCATTTGGATATTAATAAAACATGGCAAGTTGCTCGGGAGAATTCATATGGAAAACCAAATACAAAAAATATGCCCCTTGTATGTATTATTTTTGAAAAAAGAAAGAAGGAGATGGTAAAATAGCAAGAAATAAAAAGGGTAATATGAAACAAGAGAAATGGTGAAAGAAGAGAAGACCTTATATGTAAACACACATACCAATGCCAAAGTATGAGAACAAAACATTAGCATGCCAAGAAACTCATGTCTTTGTCAGCAAAATTTTGTTTCCACCCTTCATTTTCGACGTTTTACTTTTCCTTTTTTTCCCTTCTTCTTCTTCTTCTTCTTCTTCTTCTTCTTCTTCTTCTTCTGATCTGTCTTCAGTTTTCCTTTCTTTTTCACTTTTCTTTTGCTTTTTTCCTCTACACACTTCCATCAATCCATCAGTTTCAACTCACACCCACCATCAAAACGAAAGTAATCCATTTTACAACCACATTTCTTATATCTTACTTTCTTTTTCCTCTATACAGTTCCAAAAAGACAGATAAAAGCATGAACGAAAGCCTCAACTGATATTTAATTATATTTGAAGCTTGATTATGGGATCCTAACCTTTAGTTCTGATAATGGTGATTGTTCCTCTTCCTTGAGTATGGATTCTAGTTAGGGCCACGACTGCTTTCCCTGAAAGGCCAGTTCCATCTGCAGATACACATGGCCTACTAGCAAAATCACCCACTGGATGCCTTACTGGCCTTGTTGGTGGCATTAAAATCCTTTCATTTATGTCATTTATAGTAATGTCACCTTCGATTCCTCCTGGCTTCACCAATGCAAATGGATATGCTACCTTTGTTATTACTCTCTTCTTCTTCCCCTTCTCATCATCTGGTAATAACCAACACAGGAAATTGAGAATAATATCAGTTTACCTTGGCTGATTACGTACTGGAAGTTGTAATCGAATGAAGTAGTACATACCCAAATGAGGAATGTTTTCCTCGTTGAATATGGACTTGGATTTTGAACAATCTTTGTAGGAAGAAGAAGGCGAATCAAGAGTTTCATGAGCTGATATTTCTTCTTCGGGTGTTTTCATCTCTATGATAGCATTTGCCTCTTCACTTGTGTTGCTGATTGAATTGCTTAAGGTTTCATCTACAATACATTGCAAATTAAAGATAAATCATCACTCATATACTTTCAAACTATACCGTGAAGTGTAGATAGTTTGACGAGAAAAGCACCTGAAACTCCGTTAACACTGGTAATATGGCTCATGCAACTAAAATTCTGAAACATTTCCCAGTCATAGTTTTCACACAGGTAGCTCTGCACATTATAAAAGAAACCCAACAATTGATCCATCATAAGAAAAGATATACATACATACATACATATATATATATATATATATAATACGGAAGAAGGAATGAAATCCTTGATTCAGAATTCAAACATGTTTGAACTACCTTAGCGAGATCGTTCGATATACTTATATTTTGATGGCAAACATCAAAATCATCACTGTACAACAGCAAGCGGCGTCGTTTTGAACGTTCAGTAAATTCTAGCAAAGCATCTTCCAAATACCCAGTCGAGAAATCAGAATCCAAAACTGAGAAAAATGGTGAAGTTCCATCCATGACTGAAACAAACAAACCAACATTCAGATTGCTGATAAAATTTATGTGGTCTTTATAAATAATTCACACAAATATCCAAGAAATGATAATTGATACGGAGACAGAAACAGTGAAAGGAAAGAAATATTATAAAGAAAGAAAAAGGAAAGTAGTAATACTAGTACCTAAAGACATGTCTGCATTGAGAACTCCAAGGTTTTGAAGATCCCAGCAACCTAGGGAAGAGGTATAAGCCATGAAGTGAAGTTAAGTTACACACTTGAATGTGGAATAGTTGTTTTATATAGCTGTGGAATGTCGGGCGTTCAAAGCAACCTGCACGACTCTTGCATATATTTTTTATATTTGATTTCCATCATTAAATTATTGTAAAAATGATTTTTTAAAAATAATTAATCACTCAATTAATTATTTAAAAATAAAAGAATAAATTCATTTAATCATACGTATTTTATGATGGTATTTTTTAACTATAAAAGGTGAGACATTATTAGGGTAATAATTCTAAATACCATACTAACAATCCATCAACCTTTTTATGCCCTTTTTGTCATGTCAATTCTTTTATTTCCATCCTAAGTATGTCTATATAGAATTTTAAGTATATTATATGGTATTTTATGTATCATATTATATATTATATTGAAATAATAAATGAGTTGAGATAAAAACTATTATTTAAATGATAAAATAATACAAACAATTATTTGATAAAATTAATGATTATAGTAATAATTAATTATTTTAATAATTGTTAGTTTTTATTAATATTTGATTATTGATTATTAATTGTTAATAGTTAGCTATTTAAATATTAATTTAATGTTAAAATATTTAATAATAATAATATTTGAATTAGTGATTAAATAAAAAAAAGTTAACTTCTAACCTTTTAAAGCATAGAAAATTAGTTTAGTTTTTCATTAAACATTAATTTATTTTAAAAATTATTGAATAATATAATTTTAAAGAATAATATTTTGATGAAATTAAATATTAAACAATAATAAAACAGTATTATGGAAAAAGGGGTAAATCGGAAGAAACTGAAACCGTAATAGTCACAAAAGTAGCAGTTGAGAAGTATTTTTGTAAGGATATGGAGTAGTTGTGGAAAAAGAGTTAAGAGTGGGGAATGTAGAAGAAGTGGTCAGTCAACGGAAAGCAAACAAGCAAGTTATGATGGAGGAAAAAGAAAAGGGAAAAGGGAGGGTGTGTGTGTGTGTAATTTGTTCTTGGGATATGGAAGATTTGGATTAATATTGATGGGTTTGTAAATGTAGATGGAAAAAATGGGTCAAATAATGGCAAGGGGGGTTATGATAGCATATGTTTTGTGTTGTTGTTTGGTGCATATAAAGCAAAAGCAACCCCCAAAAATAATTACAAAGAAAAGAGAAAATAAATTAATATTTAGACCAAAAGATAATGATTATTAGCACACCATTCATACAAATTCAAATTTCAGCTTTTCCCCTTTTCTTTCTTCTTCTTTTTTTATTTGTTTATTTTAAACTTCTTTCTTTTTCTTAAATCAAAATCTATTACCAATCAAAATTAAACATAATAACTTCCTTCAATAAATTCAACTTCTTTTGAAACTTGAGAATCCAACAATGAATAATATATTATTATATACGACACTATTATTTCATAGATTTTGAAATTAAAAAATATATACAAATTTATTTATATTTTAATCATCTCAATACAAATAAGATATATATCTTATAATAATTCATTAATTTTTTAAAAAAATTTGAACCAAAAATATTAATTTAACTTTACTAAAAATAAATGCAAATAAATGAATACCATTATCATGAGTCAAATAACGAATAAACCCTAGTATCATATTTCAACATGCTAAGTTTACTTTATTTTTTAAAAATATTATTGTTTATAACAAAAATTTTCTATATGGAAGATCTATTTAGAGTTCTTACATTATAATCCTTTTGATTATTTTATTAAAATCTCTTTTTAGTTTCATTTATATATTGGATGAAATTTGATATATCTTAACCAAATCATTTACATGAGCTTATCATGTACTTCTATGATTTATATGATCTGGAGAGACTTATTTATCTTATAATTTAGATTTTTTTATTTATTTTTATTTTCATTGTTTGTTACTTTATTTGGTTCAATAATACTATTTACCCTAATGAATTTTACAGATGTATGTGTGTATATATGTATAAATAAACAAGAGAATTTCATCTTATTAAGGATTTATTTAAATTATGATTTTAAAAAATGCGTAAATACATATTTTTTTCAAAAAATAATTTGCAAAAAATGTTTAAACAATATTAAAAAATCAAATAATTGATTTAAAAATAAATTTCAATCTAAATAATAATATCAAATGCATCCTAATTCTCCATTCAAATTGTTAATTCTTAACTAATATATCAGTAAAGCTTAGTACAAACTATTAAACTTTTTTCACGAATTTTAATCATTTAATACAAAGATATTTTTTTAATATATATTTTTTTATTTTCGGATTCATTGTAACCAATATATATTAATAAAATTATTAGAATGTCAAATACCTATTTTGGGCCTAATTTATTTTAAATTTGAATAGTTATTTTTAAAATGCACCCATATATATTTTTTGGTTTTTTTACTAATTATCAAAATATCAATAATAAAAAGAAGAAATATTATTAATTAGGGTGGTGGGTCCAATTTCTAGCATGCTGGTGGGGCCCACTTCCAAAGGGATGAACAAAGAGGGGTTAATATGGGCATGGGACCATCTCTCTCTCTCTTCTCTCTCTTGTCATGGAGTTTGAATGGTCCAAAGTTTGTATGGATTTGATGTGTGCATTAATACATTATGGTTCGTGTAGATTATCATGATTGATGTCCATCTGACGGCTGAGAAAAAAGCTCTCATATGAATTCTTTTATTTAATATTTGTTTATTGTTTTAGGGGAAATTTGATTTTTCCACCAAAAATTGCAAGATAATTTAGTGATAAAAAATATATTATGGAAGAGAATAAAAAAACAAATATGAATCTAATAACTCTAATATAATAATCAAATGTAATTTTATAATTATTCAATTTATAATTATTATAATTATGAAATTTCATAAATGAAAAGAGGAAGAAAGATTAATATCTTTTAAAATTATAATCATTATAAATCTTTTTCATCTATATCAACTTAAAATTTATCTATCAAAAATCATTTGGATTATTTATAATATATTAATATGTTTTAAATTAATTATGAAATATTAAATTTTATTTTGTATTTTACAATAGTATTACTTTTTTTTTTGAAGTTTTACTAAAATAACTATTTTTAATAAAAATAATAAATTTTTTGAAAATTTTTAAAAATAATTTACATAAATTTTAAGTGAATCTAAATAAATTTGAAGTGAATTTTTTACAACTTAAATAAACTGAAAATAAAAATCTATAAGAAAATTTTAAAATGCTATTTTTATAAAATTTTTTCAAAATTTTGGTTATTTTTGAAAAGTTTTTTTAAAAATCTTTATTTTCTTTATAAGGTCTTATTTAATAAAATTAATTATTTTAATAATGAACATGTGAGTTGCCTAATTTAAAAAATAATAAAAAGTCTAATGAAATGTAAAATGTTGAACTCGAATAAATTTTTAAAACAAATTACCTTTTTTTTTTATTGAACCATGCATCATATTATCAAACAATTCAATAAAAAATATATTTTAATTCAATCAAAACATACATAAATAAATATATAAATAGATCAAACTTAGAAAAGGAGAAAAAACCCCATAAAAAGGTGATAAATACATTATCAAACACCAAATTAAAGGTAAATAAGACAAATGAGAGAGAATGTGATAAAGATAAAGGGCTAAAAGCATATAAATATACATACAAATATATATATATATTATAATTTCAATATATACAGGCTATTAGATATAGCTTTTTATTTCACTTGAATCTATAAGTGATCAATAAATTGTATAATAAAAGTAATGTTTTTTTAGAAAAGAGTAGTTTTATAAAAATTAAAGTTGTGTTTAGTAAAAGTGAAATTTAAGTATCAAAAAATTAAGAATTTAAATTAAAATACTAAAAATGATAAGCATTGAAATTTTAAAATATAAATTAAAAAATACTTGGTTCTAAAAGAATATAGCTATCCAATCATTATTTATATTCAAGTATTAACATATTAAAATTTAATCTGAGCTGCATTATATTTCTAAAAAACCAAAAAAAAATGCAGCCTTTTTTATTTTCTCTGTGTAAAGAATTGTTAATGATTTTATAATAAGATAGTACGAATATTTTTTAATGAATGTAAGAATTCTGAGTTAAAGTTTTGTTTGGTATAAATGCGATTTCTTTTTAAAATAATTAAAAAGAGAAATTAAGAATATGATATTATATGGGAGGAATATATTTTTGGGAGGGAAATTCAAATGAAGTTTATTATTATTATTATTATTTCCTTCTAAAGGAGAAAAATAAAAAGAAAAGATGTAAAAGAAAAAGAAGAACAACAAGAAGAAACCTACCTTAATAAAGGAAAAGATGAGAAAAATCCTTTATTTTTTTTTTTGCCTTTTATTTTTGTAGTTGGGATATCTTTTAATTGATTTATGATTTATCGCATAAATGAGTTTTGATTTTTGATTTTGGTTAATCAATTATGATTATAATAAATTATCATTTTTTGTTATATTAATCATAACTTATTTTATGACAAATATCTTTGTAATAATTTTTTTTAACGAAAATCAATTTGTTTATGTAAATAATTTTTATCAATATTATATGATTATATCAAATAGCAATATACATAAAAATGTAAAATAAAATGAAGGAAACAATAATACAAAAAGGTTATTTATTTAATTAATTGAAGTAGAAGTTTTTTTTATTTAAAATTGAATTGAATTGAATTGAATTGAAATTAATTATTAAATTAATTTTAATTTTTAATGTAAATTCATTCATTCCAATATGATTTTTTATTTAAATTTTTATATTTTTAAATTAAATTAAAATTATCAATTTAATTTAATTATTTTGAATAAAATTTAATTTACTAATTCTTATTTGAAGTATTCTTTCAAAGAATTTGATATATAAATTGAGAAGTTAATATTTTATCCTTATTAGAAATAAACTCATAAAGAAATGAGATAATCATCTGAATAAAATTAAAATTTCATTCCCTCTTTTTGTGAGATATATATAAGGAAAAGATAGTTTAATTTAATGTAATTTAATTGTTTTTGGGTTATAAGTATAATTGAGTAGTGAAGCTTTCTTGTCGCATACACCATTAGTGCACCAAACAAAGGATTATATAATCATATTATAAATTGTGTTTTTCTTTCCCAAGTTAGTATACAACCAAATATCCATATGTTAATGATTTAGGGTCATCCAGTACACAATCATTACAGTTTATACAGTTATTGATGAGTTCATGTACTCTGTCCAACAGACTGCCAAATTATACCCATTAATATTCGAGTTCATTCATTATTTTCATCTATAAATATTAATAAATTATTCTATTTAATTATATTATAAATTTAAATTTTAGTATAATTTATATTTGATATGAATTACTTGATATAATTTATTTTACATAATTAATTTATATATTTTACCATTTAATCTAATATATTTGATATAAAATAATTCAAATAATATAATTAATTGATAAAAATAAAATAAAAATAAAAATATTTTATTATTTTATTAAGATAGATTAACGAGTTAAACCTAACTCAAAAAAACTCTAAGTTATAAATCATATTAATGAAACAATTCATGATACAATATGATTTTTGTTGTATTATTAATGAACAAATATAAACTTGATTAAATAATTAATTTATTTTGTGATTGTACTAAATTTGTAAACAAAATTATTTTAGAATTTGTGTCACACCCCGCCCACCGGGAGTAACATGCTCCCGTAGAATATATAATGATTTCCCTTTAAGGAAACCATCATACACCCTACAAGGGATAACTGCTACCTACCTAAGTATCATGCATGTGATAATAATGAGCAAGGGTAAACAGGCAAATTAACTCAAAGCACATCATGACATATACATCTATTACAATCATTGCTTATTAAAAACTAAATAATTAGTTACACATACTTAATCACTATCCTAAGTCCTTGCCTTCATATAACTTCGCTGAATGGTTTCCTTGGGATTCGTATTCTCCACTCTGCTACACACCTGCGTCCATCAAACGACGAACGCTGAGTATATAACTCAGTAGTGCTATAATCTTAATTAAACATTCTTATAAAGAAATAACAAGATACAGCAAACCTCTTTACCACTAATGAGCAGGCGATTACCTGCATACACAAACACCGCCAAGCATGTCCTTTACAGGACGACACTTAGGTCATAGCTTACGGTCAGCACTCCTCTAACACATCAATAATACTCATAACATATTACATATAATATAACTCCCATAACCAACAATATTGCATATCATATCACATTGGCATCATAATACATGGGGACCTATACCATCTCTACCAGACATTACACATAAAGACCATAACACATGGTCACACATGTTCAGATAACCATCTTACACATAAACGCATCATAAGATTCATTCGTGCCCATTCATCATTATTTAACATGTTCATTCTTTCTTTATTAATTCACCACCCCTTTGTATTATGACCATGAGGATATGCTCATCTCATCATTCTTCTTTTATTTAGCCTTTTCTCCTCATCTTTTCTCTTTAAATTCATCACACGTAATGATAATGACATTGTATGAGGATGCAATTATGCTATGCAACACCCTCTTGTTTTCCTGAACATATCGTTTCTTTACTTTCTTTTCATGATTGTGCACAATCTCTCTCATACTGGGTCCCGATAGGTACCGGTACTCATCTCCCGTCTCAGGAGGTCATATAACTGTAATCCTGACCCGTAGGTCTCGAGCCTCAACTCCCGTAGGAGGACCTGCTCATATACGATTCCATAAGGAATCCTCATATATATATATGACCCAGTATGATTGGAGCTTATAGCTCTCCTTTCCTTACCTTTCCTCACTTCTCCTGTCTCTATGCATGCCATGAATGCACCTTTATATGTATGCTTCGTGACAGGATATCCATGCACTGTGTCATGATGCTATGAAGATCGTATAATCATTATACAACGAGATATCATGAATCATCTGTCACCCTTCACATAATTCATCATTTATTTAAATCATATAATGCATTCACATAACCTAAGTAAATTACTTTAGACATTATTCACCTCTTCCACATTATTCACACATATTCCTCAACCATGTCTTGGTTCAGCAATCATATCAATCACCTATAAGCATAAACACATCTTTAATCATCACTCACACATTTTCCTTATTCATATAAGCAATTCAATCACTTATCGTTCTATCGTAAGACATATAGAAGTTGTCTCACAGATTCATGAGAATACAAACATATAAACACAAACGAACAAGAGTAAGGTTGTTAACCCTACCTGATGATGATTTCTTATCAAACAACTATCGTAAGAAGCACTAACCTGAAATCGTGACTTGTCTATCATATGCTCGTAATCCCTCCGTCGACCTCCTCTAGCTTTAACCTTCACTTCTAGAGCTATATCCCCTCAAAATTCCAAAACCCTAATGTTGAAGAGAGTTTAGAGGAGTTTTTCTTAAGAAACGTGAGTATACTTATCTATTCAAATCTTTTTAAAAAGTCAATCTTATGTCGCGTACGGTCGTACAGAATTCGGTACGCCCATACTGACACAATCCACCTGATAACCTAAAAACCTGCGAGTCTCGGTACGGCCGTACCACCTGTTGGTACGCCCGTACGCCCAATTTCCTGCGAGCTTTCCTGACAAACTCAATTTCCTG
>CANYBF011925267.1:0-15409 GCA_948192965.1 Dalechampia spathulata
GTTATGTTATAAACAGGTAAACACAAATTAGAATATAAAAAAAAAAGAGTTCATAGAAATCCCTTGTAGAGTAATTAGTGGTTTCCACATATTGGAGATCATTAATTATTTTACGGGAGCATGTTACGGTGAGGCGTGACATACAAAGTGTTTAAATTGAATCTGGAAAGTCACGTATGGCCATACGAGTTCCTGTACACCTGTACTAATTCAAAAACATAAATTCAAACATAAAGCAAAAGCTTGGTACTATCGTACCACCCATTGGTACGCCCGTACAGAAACAAATCTACTGACAAGCAAAATTCTTAGTACGGTCAGCCGTATACACTTATCACAAAACATAAAGAACTAGTACTCCCATACCAAAACTGGTATGCCCATACCACACACAATAAAGTCAATCTAACTTGGTACGGTCAACCATATGGTCGTATTACGTAACAAACACAAATGGTACGCTCGTACCAAACATGGTATGCTCGTACCACATATAGAAAAATTATTTTAAATTAAAAATAACTTAAATTAACTCACACAAAACATATACATAAAAATCCTGGGTCTAATAATCTTCCCCTTTTTGATATTGGTAATCAATTTAAGTTCAATTTGTAAAAATATACTCAAAAGGTTTAGATTTGAAAATCTTTTAGAAATCTCTCCTTTTGTTTTAGAATTCATGCCATGAGATACCAAGTAATCAATCAAATACAAAGGAAAGGAGAAAATCATAAATAGAGAATGTCAAAAATGCATAACATATGATCAGAGCAATATACATAATTGTATGATCAAAGCATAAATAGAACATCAACAGCAAGTATGATTAGAGTATCATAGCAAAATCAAACTAAGTCATAATCAGAGCAAACAACAACAATAAGTAATATGGGATAATGAATTGAATAATCATCATATGTCATATATACTCAAAACTGAATACAATGATCATAATAAATATCCAATACACTAATTAGAGCAACAATTAAAAATGAAATAATAAAGAAAATCAAAACTTGTCTAAAACATCCAAAATATCTCCCCCTTTGACAACATCAAAATAGTCATTGTAGGTCCTAAGGAGGAGGAGGACTTGATGGAGTAATAAATGGGTCTAGTAAGAAACTGATGGACTATAGAGTGGCTGCTGTGGTCGTTCGAAACTGGTGGGACTCGGCAGCTTACTGATCTATGATGTCAAGGCAACGCTCAATGATATCAAGATGATCAAGACGGTGCTCAATGACATTAAGATGATCTAGTTGAGTGGTGATGACAGCAAGGTACTGTAAGACCAACTCAGTAAATGAAGGAGAAGCCACAACAGTAGGAGCAAATGGATTAGGTGTAGGAGCAGCAGCAGGAGTAGGATAAGGAATAGCAGTAGAGGAGGATCCACCCTGCGAATGCCTTTGGAGTTTGCGACTCAAAGTCGCCTGATGGGAGGTAGCAATATCAGAGGGATCAGATGACTCATGCCACTCTGCAGGTGTGTCATCTAGAAGTGGCACCTATATGTGATGACATAAAGTAACTACACTACATTCGTAGAGTATGATAATGTCATTAGGAAGATCTAATTACAGAAGATGCTCCAGATGATGAGCAATGTACTCAGAGTGAGTATGAAAATTACCATCAGAATCATGTTCAAGGAGCATTGAATGCTCAATGAATGATAGGTCAAGATTAGGACCTTTTGGTCCTAGAGTAGGAAGAGAAGAAGGAAAGGAATTAAGCCAATAGCAGATGTAATGAATGATAAGACCAAAAAGAATAGATATGCCCGAAAGTTTTTGAACGCCAACCTCATGGAAAGAGGTCTGAAGCCAACGCTCAGACTGAATAGGGGTACCTGTGACCATAGAGTAAAGGAAGATCAAGTCAGGGCCCGTGACTATATCATTAGATTCAGATCGCTCGAAGATAAGATAGGTGATCAGTCTATGACAGTAATAGAGAGAAGGATATCAAAGACAGGAGGCTTTAAGCCTCGAGGGATGAAATGAGGTATCGAGTGTGATATCTCACCAGAAGGAATTGCGGTCAAAGACCATAGATTTGGCATTTGCAATGCCATTAGTGGAGAAGTCAAAAAGAGCATCAAAATTTGATGGAGAAAGGGTGTAGAGTTTGCGAAAAAGATGAAATGTACAGTTGTAGGAAGTAGATAGTTGAAAGATCTGTAAAAAGTCTAAGGCTATAGTTTGGATATAGTGGTTATCCAAAAAAGTGAAGTTTGACCAACCAACATTGGCCAAATATCGCAGAATATCATCCTTTAATCCGATCTGATGGATAGTGGAATGACACATAAAACGAGAGTGAGATAAAACTTTTTCACTCATAATGGAAGTGTGAATAACAGAGGTAGGAGTAGCAACACGAGGGCTAGAGCCTACAGAAACAGTGTGTTTGACTCTACATCCCTGTGACAAAGAGCCATTACGACCAAAAAGAGCTAACATAGCAAAAAATAGTAAAAACAGATACTTTTGATGAAAAAACAAAATTTTCAAAAATTTGGTAGAATTTTGGCTGTTGTTCGAAAAACTCAAAAATTTTATTTGCATAAAAATCAATAAAATTTGACACACAGTACCAAAACACAATCCTAAGCAACTATTTCTAAAGAACCTAAGGCTAAAACACCCTAGATTTAGCAGAAAATCAAAAGCAAAAACTGAATCAAAAAGCAATAAAACAGTTAAAATTTAAATTAAAAACTGAAGATTCAAAAGAAAACCAACCACAAATGAAGAATAGGATTATAGGTAGATGAATTTTGAGTGTTTTAGGACAAATAATGCATTAAGCATGAACATGACACAACATGACATGGAGAAATAAGGAAGGAGGAAAATCAATATATATAAAAAAAATGTTAAATGAAACATATCGGGAATATGATATATTTCCGACGAGAATTAAACGAAAAGGAAAATGATATGGAAAAACAACAAAATAAAAGAAAAAGATGATGAATGAGAAATGAGTTCCAGTTTGATGAACCATAAATTATGTTATGATATGAAAAACCCGTTATATGTGTATATAAATGAAATGGCCAAATGTATAAAGGACAGATATGAGGGAGAATGCATAACATAAATGCATTCTCATAAAAATACATTGTTCATGAATAAATGATAATGATGCAATAAATGGTATTAAGTTATACAACTATGAGCACATCTTGCTAATGCTTACGGTAAATATACATACCATGACATTCATGTTTATTGCTAAATTGATATGTTAATAATAATATTCAAATTGATGATAATGATATAAACATGATGTTAATATGTTATGTTATAATGATGATGCTGAAAATGATTATTAATGATAATAACATATAATTAATGACATCATGATATTATGTTTGAAATAATTAATGTTATTTTAGGAATTTATTTATACTATGATTATTTGCCATTATTAAATTATAGGATTATATGTGGAAGTAAGTGGGACATATTGATATATGATTTTTATGATATTTGATATTTATGCTATACTAGCACCACTGAGTTTTATACTCAACGTTTATCATTTGATGAATGTAGGAACAAGTAAAATTGGAGAGCAGGATCGTTAGCAACGTCAACAGCTGGACAAATAATAAAGTTATTGGTAATTTGTATGGTTTTTGTTAGGCTTCAATTCTACAACAATTGTGAAACTAATAAATAAATGCTCAGGCAGTAATTAAAATATCGTTGGCAGTATTTTAAGTAATTGAACATATTATATGTTAATATTTAAAAATAAGGAGATGATAGTATGTTAAAACCTAGGAATGTTTAAATGATTTGAATTTAGTAATTTGTTTGATTGTTATATATATATATATTATCTGCACTTAGATTACGAATGTATGAAATCCTTTGTAGGATGATTATAGATTTTCTTGGTTGGAAAATTTGTAATCATTCTACGGGAGTATGTTACGCAGCTGAAAGACATGATAATTTTTACTTTTGAACTTGGTTTCTTCCTTTCTTTGTTTTTGACTTAAATTTTATCATGACAAACAACTTTTTTTTAATTTGATAGGGAAACTTGGAATAAGAATTAACTTCAATGAATTATGCCTCCACTATTGTCATAGAAGCTATAAAAGAAGTTTGGCCTATAGAGCAAAGGCAAGAGAAAGCCACTCATGTTGCCACTTCTAGGCTTTCTCAATTTTATGGAGATGACTTCCTACAAAGGCATTATCGCAATATAGCTGCCTCTACATGGATAGACTTATGCTTGAAGATCCCAAATGCACTTTTTTGTGAAGTTCCCTCATTTGCTGATAAAGTTCTTACTGTCTTGAATGAGATTCAATAAGTTAAGAAGATTGATGTTTCAATTCCTAAGAAGTATCTTGAAGAATATGTTCAAAAAATCAACAATCTTCATGAAAAGGAATCTTCCTTAGCTTCCAAGACATCAAAGGAGTCTCACTTAAAGAAACTTGGAGAAATTTCTAAGAGATTAAACAATGCAAGATCTCTTAAAGTTGAAGCTTTCAAGAAGCATAACTTAATTAAGGATGACTTACTAGAGATTGACAATGAGATTTAGAGACTTCATGCAAAGAAAGAAAGGCTTAAACTCTCTTTAAGTGATACAGAGAAGGAAGTCCTTAATATCCAAGCAAACATCACCAACATTGAGGAAGAGAAATTAGTTACAGAGAATACCCCATTCCAAGATCCATCTGAAGAAGAATCTTTGTAACAACTTAGGAATGTATTAGAGGTAGAAATAGTTGACTTAAGAGATTTTGCATGGAAACTATAAGTTCCATTTTCTCTTTGTAATAGAATATTCATTTTTTCATTAATAAATATTGTATTTATTTTTCATATACATCACTTGGATATATATTTTATTTCACTTTGCATAATAATAAGTTTTTTTTATTTATGTGGTTGAACTTAGCATATTACTAAGCTGCCTACATACCTTCAAAAGAAAGATGAAGTCAAACTTAGTTCAATTACAATGGCTTTTTTATTTGGTTTGTCGTGTACAGTTTTAGCTCATGTGAGCCAAGAGCAATGTTGAACTCCAAGCATAGTACCTCTTTAAAAACTTGTCATTAATAGGTTCAATACGCACTCCATCTTTATCAAAGATCTTGTATGCACCATTTCAATAGACTTCTTGTACAACATATGGTCTGTTCCAATTTGACAAGAACTTATTGCCCATATGTTGAGATACGATAATTGGTCTTCTTATAGCAAAGAACAAGATCTCCAACTTGAAAAGATCATAGTCTTACTTTCTTGTTGAATGTTCTTGATAACCTAGCTTAATAATATTCTAAGCATTGTTTTGCATCCAGATGCCTTTCATCTAAAGCTTCCAACTCTTGAAGGCATAATTAAATATTATCTTCAGTTAAGAGTTCTTCTTGAACCGCTATCCTTAAAGATGGGATTTGTTGCTCAAGAGGCAGTATAGCCTCCACACCATAGATAAATGAATATGGAGTTGGTTGTGTAAGTGTTTGCTATATATTCCGATAAGCCTATAAAGCTTCTACCATTCTTTCATGCGAATCTTTTCTTGAGCGACTTATAATCTTTTTAAGAAAATTACATAAAGTTTTATTGAAAGCTTCAGCAAGACCATTAACAGGCACATTATACATTGAAGAGCAATGCTGCTTGGAATTAAATCGCTTACATAACTTATCCATTATCTTGTTCTAAAATAGCCTACCATTATCTGTTATAATGTAACGATGCACACTATACTGGTATAGCTTTAGCCCTTTAGAGAAATAGTCTATTATAGCTAAGATGTAAAGATGACCATCTAAGCCTTTTGGTAAATGTCCAACCACATTAAGTCTCCAAGCATCAAAAGGTCAAGATGCAATAGTTGGATGAAGTGGTTCTAGAGGTTGGCGTATCACGTTTACATGAAATTGACACTTTTGACATCTTTTAGCATATTCCATGCAATCTTTCACCATTGTAGGCCAATAATACCCCATTCTTTTAATTTAAAAGTGAAATTTTAGACCAGCTTGATGAGCCCTACACACCCCCTAGTGTGCTTCTTGCACAACCTTGGCAACTTCATTTTCCCCAAGGCAACGCAAGAAGATGCCACCAAAGGAAAACCTATAAAGAGTTCCCTTATAGTAAATGAATCTTAAAGCTCACCTCTTTACTTTAGTTTTATGGCATGCATCTTTGGGTAGCTTTCCATGCTCCAAATAATCAATTACCGGTTGTCGCTAATCTTCTGCGTTAATCTCATATATAGAAATATGATTCACCATCTCTTTTTCTCCTTCATTTTCAAGCTGAAGTGATGATGGCATAATCCATCTTTTGCATACAGGAACTTCAACCTAACCATTTGGTAAAGATAATATTGATGCTAAGTTTGCTAAAACATCAGCCTATTCATTATCATCTCCTGGCATATATTTGAATGAGAAGTTGTCAAATTGATTAAGCAGCTTTGAAGCATACTCATAATAAGGCAACAAATCAGCTTTCTTTACTTTATACAATGAGAGTATTTAATTGATAATCAACTTTGAATCTCTGAACACTTCAATATTTGAGATCTCCATATTAGCTATCATTTCTAATCCAATGATCAGGGCTTGATACTCTGCCATGTTATTTGAGCATTTTTCTTTAAGGGTAAATGCAAATGGTAGAACTTCACCTTCAGGACTAAGGAAAACAACCCCAGCTCCTACCCCCTCTTGCTTAGTTACTCTATCAAAGAACATCCTCCAAGGTCTTGGAACTCCTATAAAGAAAATTTCTGCATCGAAAACTCCCAATGATAAGAAATTGGATGATTAGCTAGAAAATCGACAAGAATTTGGCCTTTAATTACCTTTTGAGGCACATAGACAATCTCAAATTCATATAACAAAACTGCCCATTTAGCTAATCTTTCTGAAAGGATAAGTCTTGATAGGATGTACTTGATAGGATCTGCCTTCAAAGTCAAGTGCATAGTATGAGCTTATAGATAATGTCTAAATTTTTTAGTTACAAACATTAGGGCTAAGAACATCTTCTCAATAAGAGAATAATTTAATTAAGCCTCATTCATCATTTTATTATGGTAGTAGAGTGCACCCTCCTTTCCTTCATCATTTTTCTATGCCATCAAAACCCATAAAGATCATTCATTTACTGATGTATATAAAATGAAAGGTCATCTGATTATTGGTGCATTTAACACGGGTGGGTTCAAAAGATATGCTTTCAAGCTATTGAAGGTTTTAGCATATGCTTTATCCCATTTGAAAGGAACATATTTTTTCATCAAGTGACTAAAACGTTGACACCTTCCACCCAAATTTGAGATGAACCTTCTAATATAGGCCAATTTTCCTTGGAGGCTCTTCAAATCATGAATATTTCTTGGTCCTGGTATTTTAAGGATGACATCAATTTTAGACTGATCAATCTCAATCCCTCGATGCCTCACAACAAAGCCAATAAACTTTCTAGTTGATACCCCAAAGGCACACTTCAAAGGATTCATCTTAAAATTATATTTTTAAAGATGCTCGAACACCTGTGTAAGTCGTACAAATGATCAAGAGCCTTTCTTGATTTTACCATAAGATAATCCATATAACATTCAACATTTTTATGAAGCATGTCATCAAAGATCTTTTGCATAGCCCGTTGGTATATTGCACCTGTATTTTTCAATCTAAAAGGCATGACTTTGTAGTAATATATCCCCTTTGAATTTTGAAAAGTTATAGCTTTAGCATCTTCTACTGCTATAGAAATTTAATTATATCCAGATGATCCATCAAGGTATGATGACCTCTCGTAACCCGTTATAAATTCAATCATGATCTCAATTAGAGGTAATGGAAAATCATCCTTTGGGTAAGTATTATTGAGGTCATGAAAATCCACATAGATTCAAAGTTATCCATTCTTCTTTCTTACTAGAATAATATTTGAAATCCAAGTTGAGTATTTGACTTCTTCAATGAAGCTAACATCAATCAACTTATTGACTTCAGCCTCAATTTACAAAAATAATTCTGGTCAAAACTTCCTTTGAACTTATTTGATCACCTTTGCCCCTTTTTTGATTAACAAGTAATGAGCTACGATCTTGGGATCAAGTCTAGGCATTTCCTTATAAGACCATGCAAAGACATCACAAAACTCTATGATAAGGTTTTTATAGTCCTCAGCCTCTTCTTGAGCTAGATTTTTACTCAGGAAAATTGGATGGGAAATATCATTGAATGCTAAGTCAATGTTCTTTAATTCATCAATGGTGGTCTTGTTTCCCTCTTCAAAAGCTGGAGGAGCTTCTTCTTTTCTTTCCTTAACCATTGAATCTTCTTTATCAATCTTAATTACACTTAAGTGTAAAGAAGTGGCTATGTCATCATCCTCATAATATTGACTAGATGTTAAGCATGTGATCACAGTTGTTTGTTGTCTAGCTATTAGTGTTTCACCAGCCTTGACCACCCATTAACTTTAACACTTCATATAAGAAGAAAATTTGTTCTTAACCTCCTTGTAGTTCACTTGCAAAGGTGAGTTCTTTTTGACTTTCATCTTCCCTTTATTTTTTGAAACTCCAAGATTACCATGAACTAAAATTTTACCAGGCATGAAATTATCTTGAGCCCCAAGATGATCAAAACTTAAAATTCAATTTGAAACGGTTCCCAGTCGATCAAAAATTGACATCTTTGGAACTTCCATTGGATTTTCTTCATCTCCTGTTAAAATGTATTATGAGATCCCTATATGGATTTTTAACTGTAAAGGATTGGATGCATTGTACCCTAGACCTTCTCTTAAAGTCTTTAGAGTTGCTTCCCTTAGCTTCCAAACTTTATGAGTTCCATTGGATAGGTCCTCTTTTTGCCCAAGCTCTGGTTCCTTTATCAATAAGGTTGTAGCCTTCTCACCTACACCAGCTTTAACTAGTAACTTATAAGCATTTGGATCAAATCCATTTACCCTTTTGGTTGGAAGTTCTCCATGCTCTACCAAAGATCCTTATGATGGTCGGATAAACCTCAATAATGGCAGTGTGGTCGGTTTTGATATTTCAAACTTTATCAATGGAAAACTAGGTTTTGTAAGTCTTGCTTAGCATCCTCTTTAACTTTGAATGAGGCTTGCCCTTATTTTCTCTTTGAAGCTAGAACATAATGTAGTTTTGGATTTTTTTTATGGACTTATTTAGTTGGATTGAAGTCTCTCTCTTCCTCTTAGTTGGAAATAAAGATACTCCTTTCTTATCTTTAAAAGAGTCCTTCTTTACCAGTTCCTTAGTTGCTTTAGGCTCGAATTGCAACTCCTCCATCAATCTTATCTCTAAGTAAAATTTAGCATCTGTAAAGTATGACTCAGCTTCACTGAAAGGATTTAAATTAGTTACCACCCTTCTTACCTCACCATGCTTGCAATACTTGAAGCATTGATGGAGTGTTGAAGGCACTACTTTATTTTCATGAATCCAAGGCTAACCTAACAACACATTATATGTTGTTTGAGCATCAATGACGTGGAATAATGAACTTGATTCCATTTCATCAATGTATAAGTCGAGATGGATCTTGCCCATTGCTCTTTGACCACCTTGTTTGAATCCTTGAATCATCAACCGGCTCTGCATTAACTCATCCACTAGGAGGCCAAGCTATTTTAACATCTTTAAAGGAAGAATATTTATAGTTGAACCATCATCCACCATAATCCTTTTTTACCTTTTGCTCACGAATAAATCTAATGAGGAACAATAAACAGATATGAAATTTTAAGCCTAGCAACATGTCATCTTCGGTAAAAATGATTTCTTCTACACATGAGTTACAGGTGCTGCAATGAGAACAAACTTTTTTATCCTCAGCTCCTTTTTGTACCATTGAGTCTTCTTCTCCCTCCACTTGATAATATATGAAAACTTTAGGCATGTAATCAACTAATGTGATGGGCATCCTTGGTTCTTGCTTAAATTCAAAATCTGGCTGAGGGAATAGAGATGCCTTTCTTGATCTCTTAGCCTTCAAATTTTTTACCTTAGGCTTATTTGAAGCCTTTGGTGCTCTTCTCTTCGCTTTGGCTTTTCAAGGACTTGGGCTTGATTTTGGTAAACTCTTGTATTGATTCCTTCATTGTGTCACAAGAATCCACCCTTTATAATCAAAATTACTTAAAGTTTTGCTTCTTACATTAGGATTTAATTGTAATGCCTCTTCACACAACACCAAGTGTTGAATTCAAAAAACTTCAATAGTTATGGGTTTAAAGGGCCCAAAACTAATTTCCACTAAAGAAAATGCTTGAGGTGTCATATCCAAATACTTCACATATTTCAATGCATTAATCATATATGTGATGAAATAAATTAAGCATGCTTCTAAATGAAAATGAATTTTTAATAATGATAAAGTATGAAAAGTTAATGAAATAAAGTATTTTTAAAGGTAGATGTTACATAGAAAGTGTTTAATATGCTTAATTGAAGCAATCAAGAAAAATGGCTTTTATGATATATAGAATGAATGCTTAGTAAAATTTTAGTGTACATACCTCTATGTGTGATTAAATTGAGGTATACAAGCATATGGTGGATTAATATATGTATTAAGTATTAATTTGTACATATGCTACGTATTTGTGATTTTATAAAGCATTGTTTTAATGATTAAGGCTTATAGCCGTAATGAATAGATATGGTATAATGATTTTATACTTTAAATAAGAGTAAGTATTATGTATGTATATGTATTAGTATGGTAATACATGCTAGGTGGCAACATATAATAGGCTAAAAAAAAAAGAAAGTCAAATTTGGAGGCTTATACACTTTTTTTTCCTTCCCTTATTTTCCCCTTATATACATGGAATGGGTTCCTACTTCTAAAACACTTTAGGTAGCAAAACCTTTTTTCTTCTTTCTCTCTTCTTAAGATCGGAAATCAAAATCCTCAAGGGTTGGTGATTCAAGGTAAGTAAAACATGAATTAAGTTAGTTGTTGCCCTTTTTTCACTTCTTATGCATGCTTCTCCTCTTTGTTTATTTTTCTTATGGTTATTTTATGGATAGCCATGGATGGTTATGTGATGATATAAGTTCTTGATTGTATGATGTTATGTGTGAATTTGATGGTGAATGGTTGGATAGAAGCTAAATTGATTTGCTTTTAGTGGTGGAGGTTGCGGTTTGATGTTATTTGGCTTGTGGGTTATGTTTTTATGTTGTTTTGGTTGCTGTCCTAGGTTAGAACATGTACTGTTCATGGTTTTTGGAATGAAATTTTGATGGTATGGTGTCTTATGTGTGATTTGGTGATTGAATGATATGCTTTAGAGGTGTTAAAGTGGTGTTTTGCATGAAGTTCCACTTAGAGCTGTTAATTTGCAGCATTCTCTTTTATGCCTTTATGGGTATGTGTGCATGTGGCTACCTAAATTATGATATGGAATGCTTATTTTTCAATGTTAAGAGGTTTTATGTATGTTTTGAGATCAATTCATGAAGTTTAAGGGCTTGAGGAGGCTGAATGTTCATGTAAAGGCAGCATGTAGGCTTATTTTAGGGATATTACATGTATCTTGGCATATTACATGTTTTTATGCTTTTGAGATACCTTAAATGACTTGGTATAAATGTATAACATATTTAGTTATATTTTATATAATTAGGTTGTCAATGATGCATAAGGTTTGGGGTCATATTTGAATGGGTTTGTGCTTGGAAGTGCTTGGAAGAAGCTTGCTTGTAAATTAGTGCATGTGTATGTAACTTTGGGCATATTGGGAGTTATGTAAGCCATTTTGAAAAACTACATCTTTTAATTATATTTCCATTATAGAGTATGGGATTTATGCATTATTTATGATTTTAAGAGTTTTTTATGATGGAGTAAAAAAAATTGCATAAGTTTAATGCATAATGAACAATATTTTACACATGATAGGGGCAGAATTATAGGCTTACGGCAATTGGTTTTTGACTACCTTAATGTTTAAGTTTTTGAGAGTGTAATATATGGTTAAAAAGCTCTTTGAGTCTAGTTTTTAATGGTATAAGACTTGTTGTATTTTAAGATTATTTGATTAGCTTAAAAATTCATGTAAAGAAAATTATTCCTATAGGCAGTATATTTATATGCCTAATATGATGACCCGTTTTAAATATTTATGTTTCCTACCTTAATGAATGAATATTTAAATGTATAATATACCATTAGAAATAAGTCTAGTTTTTAATAGTATAATACTTGTTTTGTTTTATAGTGATTTTTCATACCAAAACTTACACGCAATATGAACTATTTCATTTGATCGAATGAGTATGTGTAATACAATGATCTGTTTTAATTGCTTGTGTTGAGTACCATAACGATTGAATTTTTAAACATATAAAATATTGTCAAAAAGATCTTTGAATCTAATTTTCATTGGTATAAGATTTGTTCTATTCTAAAATCATTTACTTGGTTAAAAGGCTTATACAAGGTTACTAATTTACATAGGCAGCAAAAGTGTTATAAGGATAAAAATGACTTTTGTTTTAAGCTTTAATGTGGTTATCTTATGAATTGATTTATATACATGAATGAATGTTTGAACATGTGTATTGAAGGAAAAATAACTATATATATAAGATATAAATTTAAGATGTCATATTATGAAAATGATATTAAAATGAAATTCATGTAAATAATTAAATGAAAGGTAATATTGCTAAATTTGCAATTACTTGGAATTTCACAATATTAATTGAGTATTCCTTTGAATTATATACATATATAATGTGTATATTGATTTGATGCTTAGATATCAATTAACTAATGTTTATAAATGCCTAAAGTGTGATAAATTGTATAATTGAATGAAATGCAATTATAACAATGTATAATGATGATGATTAGTATTTATAATCAATTTCTTATTTAAAAGTGGATATTTTATAAATGATATAGGTGGCTTGAAAGACGATTCATAAATACCACCAAGGAATTTAGATAAGGGAAAAGAGATAGCAAGTTTGTGCTAGGTCCCTCAATTGCTAAATGGTCTTTTTAAAGGATATTAACTATAACATAATGTTATGCAATTTAATGATTATTTATGATATTGTAGTGCATATATTAATATACCATGTCATATACATATGCGCATTTTTGCATGAAACATGACATGGCATAACATGGAGGTACAAGGGAGGCATGAGTATGAAATTGAACAGAGAATGATGATGATATATACTGGGCCACAGAATTGGATTCCTATATAGAATTAAAGAGAAATAATGGGTTCCATTTATTGAACTAGAGATATTGAGATGAGATGTTCCTATGGGAATGAGAGGTACCAGTACGATAGACCCAGTAGAAGAAATTATGCACAATGATTGAATGTTATGCGTGATGCATTCTGATAGATGATATAGGAAAAGCAGAGGGAGAGTGCAATTCATGATTGCATTCTTAAAAAGACATTCCATCGCATATTATATATTTAATGATGGGATTATAATGTATAAGATTACAAATGATTATTGAAAGTGATATTGAGATATATCTGAAATGAACGATGGTTATATGTTAGATGTTACAGATGAATAGTGGAATTAAAATAGGTGATAATATTATTCGATAAATCAAATATGATCATACAGAATGATATTTTTATTAAGATGATTTGATTATGTTCAAATGATTATTGTTATGATGTTATACAATTGATAAATTATTTATGATTATTTATTTTACTAGCACCACTAAGATTATTCTCAACATTTAACAATAGATGAACGCAGGCACTAGAGACACAGAGAGCATAGGTATTAGCGATCAATAGTCAGTTCAGAGGAATAGTAACTTTTTGGTAGAGAACCTGGACTTTGAGACGGATTCCTATGACTTTGGTTTATGTGCAACTCTCTTTTATAGTAATTTGGCAGTAAAGTTAATTATAACATAAAAAACTATTGTGTTTTATAACGATGTAAATTATAATGGTATCATCAATGATATTTTATAAATAAATAATAAAATATTATATTAATTGTTGTTTAAATGTATGATAAGAGTAAACTACAAGTGAAACAAAATAAACATTTTTTGTATAGTAAAATCTAGTTAGATGTAACTCCTAATTGATTATAAATGGTAAACCAGAGTATATATTTGACATTGTAAAAAAATTATTGCTATAACAGATTAATTGTATGTATCTTATGTAGGATGATTATCAATTTTCTAACTCTAAAAGTTGATAATTACATTACAGGAGCATGTTATATCGATTAGGGTATGACATGAGGGTTCAAATTCTCAGTGGTAATCACATTTGAACTTGCCTCATCCTCATCGAAAACAATTATACCTTGTGCTTTTAGCTCCATAATTTTATCTTTCAATATAAAGCACTTCTCCACTAGATGACCTAGCAAGTGATGGTACTTGAAGTAATTTGCATCATTACTCTAATCGACTTATTCTAGACGTTTCATTAGTGGGAACTCAATGAGTTTAGCTTCAAGTAAATCATCAAGCATACTTGAAACATTAGAATCAGGGAAAGGGTATTTCTTTTCTTGCCTTTCCTTCAAAGAAGCAATCTTCCTTTCCTGACTTTGGAAAGCAATTGGCTTCATCTCCTTCTTCTTTCCAACCTTAGAGTTGATCTTGATTGGATTAGAGCTTACAACTAATGATTGCTTATTATCAGGCTTCAAATTAGGCTTAACGGCCTTACGTACCTCTAACTTCTCCTTACCTTTCTTTGGATCTTGTACTAGATATTTTGGTGATGAGCATCCCAAATACTAAGCTCCATATCGTGGGCACAAGTCACAAATTCTTCAAAGGTACTTGGTTTTATTCCTTAAAGAATGTAACGTAATCCCCAATTCATGCCCTTGATGCACATATTGTCACATCCTAAATCGAGTACACACTTTGCATTCATAAATTGGTTGAAATGTATTGTAATATATGTTATTGGTATGTTAATGATATGAAATAATGCTTATGATGTTAAGTATATGATGAGATTAGAGTTTATAGCTCTAAAGTTGAAATTGGAAATTTTAACGAAACCCCTAAACGGAACAACTAAACGGTAATGAATTGATGTTTTCGATGTTGAAAACACTTAGTATGATTAATTTAGTTATCTCAAGATGATTGTTTTAATATGAATTAGATATATTCAAATTTTAGAAAATTTGAATTAAAAATTAATTATGATGTCATAATTGAGTGATGATAATGTAAGCATGATGTAAGTGTATGAATTTAATTATGATCTTTATGCATTAGAAAATGAATAATTATGAATTAATAATGTATTAGTGAAAGTATATGATAATATAAAAATATTAGAAAAGTATAAATGATAATTTTATTAAT
>CANYBF011925479.1:0-42446 GCA_948192965.1 Dalechampia spathulata
GAGTATGGATGATATTCAAATTGAGTAAGACTTTGGAAATGAACTGAAAGTGGCAGCAAAATACACGGGTCAAGTGAGATTCTGTCTTATTCAAGTGGATTATGAATCATCATATAATAAAAAGAATTTATAAGAAAAAGAGGCTATAAAAATATGTAAAAGATAAATGATAAAAATGGTAAAATACAAAATATAATAAAGATTAAATGCAATAGAGTGAATATTATACAAATACAATAAAATGATGTAAAATATATAAAAAGTTGTAAAACATAGCTTAAATTGAAAAAATATGGTATAAATGTGTAACAGGTGGGTAAAGAGTTACTTGTCCATTTTCTGGATCAAACCAGCATTGCTCCACTTTTTGCATGTCCCGTTAATAATCACCGCACGCATATGAGCATTAGGCTAATAACTCATGGCCACCATTTCACCTTACTTACAAAGTCCATTGATTAAATCGCAGAAGCATCAAGTGATATTCCAACGAATTCCATCTGTTTCGGCAGACAAATCACAATGTTTGCTTTTCTCAAGAGTAGTTAACGATCTACTAAGATCAACTAAAGGAAGCAAGGCATCAGCAATTTTATTAAATGAATCAAAATTGTTAGAGATATGAAGATAGAATGATGAAATGAAATGTATCCATCTCTCTACCACATCCTTATTTTTATCATAATTTTCATCATTATTAATTTTTTTAGAATTAATTATTCTTAGAAAATACGTATAAATTAGTCTTATAATTCATTTATTCCAAATCCTAATCTTCTGGATTAAGTTGAGAAAATTGAAACCGACTGCAGAGCATGTAGGGGAGGTGATTATCGGATTAGTAGCTTTCTTTGTTCAGTGGATAATGGACGAATGAGACAGCCCAATACCATCAAAAATAGAAATAAATTATCGGGGGAGACTGCATTCTCCCACTAAGGTTGAGCTGCCGGGTTCCAAGCTGATCGGATGGCCATGGCTTCACCTTCTAGTGGGGAAGAGGCCATGCATGAATTTCACGTACGATGATTAAAGTGAACTAAAAATAACAATCTGTGTGCTGAATTTTCAAAAAGATCAAAAACACTAATTCCTTCCTTCAAACTGCATTATATCCCAATCACTTTTCGTTATTTTTAAACAAAAAGACAAAGACAACAACTCAACTCAGACGTTTAATGTTATTAATAAATATCTATATTTAGACTAATAAAGATGAGAACAAGGATTTAGATTCATATGCTCAAAAAATAGATTAAACATCTGAATCTAATACAAACTATGTGATGGAAACTCCAACTAAGCTAGCTATTTTCGGTTTACTATCTAAGGATCATAAAAATGGATTTGAATCCTGATCTTACAACATAGTTGGAAGGGAATAATATCATATGTTTACCTACTAGGGTGTGTTTTTAATGAAATCTTACACCTTGCATACCCTTTACAATTTTATGTTCTACAGTTCTGGTTTAGTTAACCTTGGCAAAAGAATCATAATAATATCCTAAGAAGATGGAGTTTCTTGTGGCCGTAGATGGTGTCCCAGCATCTGCGACCAACTTCTTTTCCGACAGTTAAAGTTAAACCACTGCATTGACATTACTAAAATAACTTGGGATCCAAAGGCAGAATAGCCGGTCATTTAATAGCAGACTCCAAAGTCTCATTAACAACGACTTGGCTAATCTTCTTAAATTAAAAAAAGCCGCAAGTCTCCCTTTAAGCATATTATAATCGTTAACCATGTATTAGTTAGAATAATCTGATTTTTAAAATCCTGATGTTGGTTTTCCTGAATTTCTTTGAAGGTATCACTCGTAAAGACAGCAACTATGCTTATATCATTCCACACGTAAACAGATAATCGTCCAATAGAAATTCAATGGTTCCAACCATTGAAAACAAAACCCAATATCTAAGTCTTTGAGAAGACTTCTGTTCTATAATTAACTTCCTTCTCAAGTTCTCCATCCCTCCCACAAATTTTTCATCAAGAACTCTACGAAGAAATGATAATTTTTCTAGCCAAGCTGATTTTCTATGCTGTAAACACAGCATCGAATCTCATTTCCCGCTTGATATTTACCACCACTGCTTACCTTCTTGTGTTGATCATTCATGGATTGAGGTTACCAGGGCTGGCTGCGCACTGTGCGTTACAACAGATTGCAGAAGCTATCAAGACATGTTTTGAGTATATCATTGAGCTTGTAATGGAGTTTACAAGTAGTGTAATATCAAGTGCTTTTAATCTTGTGATAGAAGCAATTACAGGGTCTGCTTCTGTTACAGGATCCGTCATAGGAGGCGTGGTAGAAAAAACGAGAACTTCTCTTGATGGGTTGCTGAAAGATTTGCCTGAACTTGCTCAAGAATTCTCAGAGATGGTTTCTACCATGGTGACAAACTTGTGGGACAGCTGCAAGGATGCCATCGACTACTTCACCGAAAATGCTTGACTTTTTTTTTTTTTAATTCAAGTTTTCCTTATGAAATTTGTGTTTTTGTATCATATATGATAATGGATTTTGGAGGTAGATGACATTCTTCCGTCTAATTTTACGATAAAGAGTTGAATCTGATCATTTAAGCCATTCTCTATCTTCCTGTAGTATTCATGAATTTCCGTTGTCTGAAAACCATATATGAAAGTCAATCTCCAGGAAAAACATAGAACCATAAGCTTCTGATAAAAAAAAAAAAAAAGTCAACTTATTGTCTTTCTTGATTGCTTGTTGGCTCTTCTATTTTAGGGTATAGTAACAGTGAATTATAGTTAGAATTTAATTTTAATTTATGGTTAATTAATAAGCTATTAGATGTCATAATTTTTTAGTTCTAGAATCTAATTAAAAATTACATCTTTATGATCAAATTTTATCCTTCAAAGAAAATATGATGATAATTATACGGTTTTACTTGATTCTTTGAAGAGCATTTTATAGATTAAATATTTAGAATATGTGGAAAACATATAATGCTCCGGCAGCTTAATTATCAACACTTAACTCAACATCCAAATTAACAGCTGGAAGAGAAGTTTCAACTTCAGTTATAAGAGATGAAGAAACTTGACAATATTAAATACCTCTAGCAAGCACCATCCTCCCTGTCCAACAAACTAGACCAACTCCCGGTGGAATTAAGAGCCCTTCCTCGACTTGATAGACAGACCAACGAGCTAGGTTCATTAAGAAGCCTCCAACACCTTTTTTGCAAGAAAGGCTCGGTTGTTGAAACACTCTATATCATGGAAATCCAGACTCCCTGCAAATTTTGACTTACCAAGATTTGTCCAACTAACACATAGGTAAGCATCTTTTATTAGGATCGCCCCCCATCAAAAATTAGACTGTAAGCTATCTATAGATTTGCAAAAGTCTTTTTGGTAACTTGAAATGGTTCATCAGAGAATACCCCATTTCCAGCCTTTGGAGTATACGAGCTTTAACACAACTTCCCGACGGTGAATTTCCAAATTGCTGTTATTATGTCTTTTTAACTTTCCCTAGGTGGAGATGCCAGGATCTCTGGCCCACCGACCGCCGGCTTTGATTCAAGTTTCTTTTGGAAACAGTGATCCATAATCAGTTGGCAGCGAAAACATCAAAGCTCACAAGTAGCCATGAATCGGTATGAGAAGTAAGGTACCAACCAGGGGATTATATAAAATGAATTATTTTCACTAATTCAATCAGCTACTCTGTTCATCTTGCGATTAACAAACACAAGATTACATCTCAGGGATGAAGTCCTGAGATGTAAAATCTCCTCAAGACAACACTGATTTTTCATGACAGAAATTAAACACTTTGATTCCTTTTAATCCAAGATATTGAAACAATAACCGGGCCCTCCGCCCGGTGGATTCCCGCCGGATAGGTATGCATGGCGGATCTTTCTTGCTGCCTTCGGTGCTTTCTCTTGAGGCATCTTTCAAGTTAAGTTGTACCGAAGAAAAGTACGTAATCATTTGAACGCTAGGAAAGTACGGATTCAGGGTTTATGGTTTTGCTTTGTGCCACGTGGACAGCAGATAATGTGGCGGAAAAAAGACCAAGCATTTTGGCCTTCATGCTGTGGAATTCTGACCGGTCCACTGCAACTTGTCATTGGTCTAAGGATATTTTAGTCATTTACGCGGTCATTTTTGTTTTTTTATACTGTTTTCAAGCATGGCAGCTATATAGCAATTCCTCGACACCAAAATCATCTATTCATGCAGCAAAAGGCAGACTCTGTCGAAACGGTGTCGGTTACTGGGAATATGGCAGCGAAGAAGTTAATGCGAGCAGTTCAATACGATAGCTACGGCAAAGGGGCTGCAGGTTTAAAGGTAATCAGCTAAATTTGAGCAAGTAATACAAATTCATTTCTACTTGCTCCAGGCATGATTAAATGAGAAGTGAATGTTGCAGCATGTTGAAGTTGCAGTGCCAAGTCCAAGGACAGACGAGGTATTGCTGAAGATAGAAGCAACTAGCATAAACCCTTTTGATTGGAGAATCCAGAAGGGCTTTATAAGGCCTTTTCTTCCTCGTAGTTTTCCTTACATTCCTGGTAAACATGTTCTTTCCTTCCTTGCTTAAAATTTTCCACTGATGCTGATAGAATTTTGTTTGATTTTTCTTTCAATTTTAATAACTGGTTTCCCTTGCAACAGGTACCGATGTGGCAGGAGAGGTTGTGAAGGTTGGATCCGAAGTCAAAAATCTCCGAATCGGTGATAAAGTTGTAGCTTATCTCGGCCCTGCTGTAAGTGCTCCTTCATTTTCATTCCATGCTAGTTTTCCCTTTTGCTTCGAGAAAATGAATCCTGCATAAATCACCTGCGCTCGATTCTGTTTCTTAAAAAGAAATGTCAATATTTGAACAGAAAGCATGGATTGATTTAAAAGGTAACAGCATACCATGATTTTAATAACAATTTCTTTTTGTTTCTGGTATATATTGATTGTTCTGCGTCATACGAATCTCAGAGTGGAGGTGGATTAGCCGAGTTTGCAGTGGCTAAAGAGAGTTTGACAGTTGCCAGGCCACCTGAAGTTTCAGCAGCTGAAGGGTCAACCTTGCCCATTGCTGCCGTCACAGCTCTCGAAGCTCTTACTAAGACTGCCGGAATTAAGCTCGACAGAAGCGGCAAGCAGTCGAACATTTTAGTCACCGCGGCCTCGGGCGGTGTAGGTAGCTTCGCGGTTCAGCTAGCGAAACTCGGAAACACACATGTAACAGCGACATGTGGAGCACGAAACATTGAATTCGTGAAGAGTTTAGGGGCTGATGAGGTTGTTGATTACAGGACTCCAGATGGGGATGCTCTTAAGAGCCCATCTGGCAGGAAATACGATGCAGTAATACACTGTACAACAGGGATTGGTTGGAGCAAGTTTGAGCCTAATTTGAGTGAAAACGGCAGGGTTATTGATCTCACCCCTAATCCTATCGCCATGATGACTTATGCTTTCAAGAAACTAACCTTTGCCAAGAAGCAGCTACTGCCTCTAATCGCGACACCTGATGCCGAGAGCCTGGATTATATTCTTCAACTGTTAAAGGAGAGGAAGTTAAAAGCAGTTATTGACTCGAAGCACCCATTGAGCAAGGCGGAAGATGGTTGGGGTAAGAGCATTGATGGCCATGCTACAGGCAAAATTGTCGTGGAGCCATGAAACAATTAAAAGCTGGGTTCACATTTTTCACCATTTCTTGAACTACCTGTGTGTCTACTATAAAGTGAAAAAGTATGGTGAAGCCGTCATGTAATATTTACTTTAGAAAAACGTATTATATTACCATGAATCCATGATTCTGTTTCATTGAAAATGTGTTAATCAGTGATCATGCAAAAGGGTCCTGATTTGCTTAAATGTAGGATATTGTCCTAGGATGCTTCAAGCTCCATTAATCACTGGTAAAGGCATTATGGCTTCGGCACTTCTCATGTCTTAATGCTGCCCATTTGTGTGCAATGATGGAACCAACAGGTGGGGTGATTGTAATTCCTCTATTTCAGGCAAACACATTTTCCTACGTATAGAACAATATCAGATTCGGATTAAGATTCAGTTCATGATACATTAATTAATCATAAATTGTAAAATTTGAAACCCGCAATTTGTTTGAGAAAAATAAGGAAAAATGAATAGATGTCGCACTTTGGAGTTTCCTGTTGATTTGGATATAATATTATAATATAATATATTAATAAACCGAAGCGGATCCTGGGGTGGTCCGAATGCATTAAATTTGACCCGTTTATGTCCTCTCAGGCTTCATTCTCTTATAAATACCCGTCCCCGTTCCCCTTCCATATGTTTTTCTCTACCCTTTGAGAGGGTTTTATTTAATTATTTATTTATTTTGTGGACTTCACTTCACAATAATAGAATCATAGAACCCACAAAAATAAACATCGAGAGAGAGAAAAAGAAAGAAAACAGCTCCTTCCTCCGGAAAATAAACAACAAAACCCTATCAGGAACATCAATTTCTGAAATTTGATAGAGAAGATCTGTTAAATTACAAAGAAACCCATTACCCATTTATCCATACATACACAAGGATACAGGTAGCTGCATAGATAGAATATCTATGATATAAAATATAGTTATCGTCTAGAGAGAGAAGGAGAAAGAGAAAGAATCACTTTCAAAGCTTTTGATTTTCTTTCTAAATTTCCTTTGATTGTTTTGAGATCTTACCAATCTCTTTATACATTGTCTTTCTCTACTTTCAGAATCATTTTGAACCCTTAAGCTTATCTTTTGTTTTTTTTTTTTTGGTCTTCGAATCTTGTATTTCAGGGTTGCCATTAAAGCTTTATCCTTTGCTGTTTTTATTTTTTGGGTTAAACCTATAATAAAAATCTCAACTTGAGGAATTTTTAACTGGTGTTTTAATCAATTTGTTTTCTGAATTTTGAAATCATTTTTCCCCTTAATTTAAGTGTTTTGTTCTTGCTTGATGTAAACTTGGTTGTTTTTTCCCCTTGTTTCTAGGGTTTGATCAGATCCTCCACCAGAATCAGCCCTAGTTCTGTTTTTTTTGGAGCATTAGGGTTTTGATCGGAGAATCCGTGTTGTATATAGAGTAACTAGCTTTCAATTAAGAAAGTATAGATTTTGGGATCAGTAACGCATAGAATCAACAAAGAGGGGAACTTCCAGAATTTCTGGTTGGCCACAGACCCAAGGATTAGTTTCAAGTAGCATGCCCAGGGTGGTTATGGGTCTGTTTCATATATGGGTTTGAGTTATTGATTGATATTGTGAAGGAAAAGCTCCCGAAGCCGATTCCAATCTCTCTGCTGGCCTGTTGATGAACACAAATATCAGATTTCCTTTCAAAGTGCTTTTGGAAAAATAGCTTGAGATATATTGATTTCGACTTAATTAGTTAGTGTTTATTACAGTAGAATTGTGCTTTTAAGCTTCATCCCAAGTCTTTTCTTCCCTTTCCAAGTCTAGTTTAACATTCACAACTACTGAAGCTGATTTGTGTATAAGCGAATATTCTGAAATTGCGTCCTTCCTTGGGGTTGTTCGGTTAGGGAGGAGTATGGAGTGATTTTAAGGCAGGAAATGACTGCAAGGACATGGTGCATGGACAAGAGCATGGTTTTTGGTCCTTTCCTGTGTTGGAACGACACTGCAGGGATTTAAGAGAAGCATTTTGCTCTGTGCGAAGATACCGTTTTTGCATTTCCAGGATCAAGTGCAATGTCTCGCTGCTTTCCCTTCCCCCCTCCAGGATATGAAAAGAAAGCTAAATTTGATGATACAGACTTGCTAGAAAAGGTTTAAATCATCTTCTTCATTGATTACAATTGATAGCTTGAGTTATGACAATGTTTCAGCTCCTTCTCAGGCCATTCTACATCCTTATTTATGTTGAATCACGTAAATGCATGTGCTTGACTCAGGAATATTTTATTTGGAACTTTGCTGCCAGGCAATTTCAACTTGAAGAAAATGGAATTTCCAAAAGAGTTTACATACCCCAACAAACTTTTAATTCAATACAAGTTAGGATAAGTGAATGATGTTTATGAGGGCACGCATACTTAAGAATCAATAGCGTCAAAGATAAGTGGAGGTGACGACCATGATCATAATTTGCACTTAAACATTAAATAGCTGCATCAGTTCTAATTTCAAAGTCCTCTATACTATGGTTTATGTCAACAATAGCGTCAAGTTACAGTGATGGCCATGATCATAATTTGTACTTAAACATTAAATAGCTGCTTCATTTTTCATTTCAAAGTCATCTAAGCTATGGTTTATGTCAACAATTGATATTAAAATTGTACGCTAGTCTGCTCCTTTTTTTTATGGAGATTTTGTCTAGTTTCTTAATTGCACTCGCTGTATATGGAAGATGCAATTTAATCTGCCCTGGAGCTTAAAATGATTTCACTACTTGCATCTATATATAAAGTTACATTAAGTTCATATGTAATAGCTTCTTTAAAATATTTTAGGGACTAGTTCCACCTGAAGTATTTCGAAAATAGTTTGGTAAACATTTTTATTAATTTTATATGTGAACAAAGTGCTATTCTAGTGCTAATTTTTTTTAGTTTCATTTATGTGCTAAATGGCTTTAGAATTGAAAAACATTTTCAGAAGCCCAGACATGATTTGATTAATGTTCTGCTTTTCAGTTGTCGCTCAAATGCAAATGAGTAGATCATGGTCTCATGCTGTTATGAACTGTGATACTAAATAAATTAACAGGATACCACCAATAGGTGGTAACAATTGAGGGACGAACATACATACACATTTTTGTAGTTCTTGTTATGAAACAAGTGTTGATATTGGAGATAAAGAACATACTTGAGGGATCAGATGCTGTCTAAGCCAATCTCTGTTTTGAGTAATTAGGTAGATGTAAGTCATGATGTATATTCATACTAATTCAATTCCTAGATACTGTACTTTTCTTATCTAAAGAAGATGATGGGAAATGAAGGAAATGGACTTCTTGTAATGTCATCTCAAGTCTTATCAACCTACTTGGGTTTTGGAAATCTTGATTAATAAGATGAATTATGTAGATGCTAGTGGTAGAAGAGGAGCTTGTCTGATAAATAGGTGCTTCCTTTGTGTTGGAGGTTAACTGAACCATTAGCACCCAGAGCATTGGCAGAAGATAAGTTCTTTGTCGAGCTTAGGGGTCAATGGTTGAATAGCTTCTCATTTTGAACCACGAATAGCCTTTCACTTGGCATCATCTAGTGTTTAGTGTAGTATGATTTGTAAACTATGATAGATTTTCGTCTGATACATTTTCCATCTAATTGGTTTATGTTCATTATAGGAAAGTTCATTATAGGAAAAAAGAAAAAAACGATTAGAAATCCTTTATTTTTTCAAGCCAATCGCTCTTTTGATTTTGTACTGAATGTTTATTCGGAGTTTATCAAAGTATGTTCTACCATGTAATTTAGTGTTATTGGCATTCTTGTATGTGATCTACTCTGTTAAAAGCGTCCTTTTGCTTAAGGTCTTCTTTGATAGTTTTTTTTCCTTCCCTTACTAGGAAAAAATTAAAAGACAAAAAGGAATGATGAACCCATTGATCTATACCAAGGAAAATTAGAATATTTCTGTTTTTATTTTTTAGTATGAATTGAGTGTAGGGAGAGAGTTCTCTTACTTTCAGGTTTTCTTGTGCTGTTTGAGGGATTTTTAGGAAGTGTTCTACTACCCATGAAAAAAAGAACAAGAAGAAAATTTGGATATTTTCATGGCAATGTTTACCCCTTATCTGACTGTAATTTTTATTGATATCTTGGTTTTGTTGGCTTATTTCCTTTAAAATTTATTATAAGATTAAGAAAACTGTGATATCATTTTCTTTCGTAGCTAAAAATCAATAGATGTTTTCAAGGTATTATCCAACTTTGAAAATTATTATGTGTGTTACCTAATTAAATATTTTTAGGTTTATTGTATGCTGTCAAAGTTTGTTAAGGCTACATTAAAATCTTGTTAATCTCAGTAATACCTAAAAACAAAAATGTTTGATGAAATTTTAGCATGATCTTTTCAAGTATCAATTTCAACACATGGCAGGGTACTTGATGGTGGTGATATCCCAACTTGTTAAAAGATCAAGATTTTGAAATCAAGTCATCTTTTTCAATAAATTGAATGTATTTTTTTTACATTTGAACAGTTTAGAAATATGTCATGCTTAAACGTTTGGTCTTTGCCATGATAATAGTTTTTAGTAACAACTTTGCTGCTTAATGTGTATATGAATTTGGCAATACCTTCTTGTTGAATTTGTCTTAAGACAAATTGCACCTCTTTAGTTTCTTCTTTGCGTCTAAGCTCTCAGCTCTTGTTTGGATAAAATCTATGTGCAAGATCATGGGATCTTAATATAATACATGTTTTCTATTTTTTTGTTGAGATATGACTAATAGCATTCGAATTGAATTGAATTCTTGAATTTGTTTTCCAACTTTCCTAACAGGTCATAATGAAAAATATTGATTTCAGGAGAAATCCAAGGAGAAAAAGCACAAAAAGGATAAAAAGAAAGAAAAAAAAGAGAGTAAAGAGAAAAAGGATAGAGATAAAAGTAAAAAACATAGGGAGAAGAAAGACCGAAAGGAGAAGCACAAAGAGGATGGCAAGTATAGGGATGAAGATAGAAAAAGGACCAAAGATGAGAAGCAAGGCGAAGGACAACCAGAGTACCACAACAGTGAAAAGATTGGATCAAACAGCCTTGAGAATAGTGAGATCACAGATTCTCTTTATGTTGAGGAATTGGCCAGAAGAATTAGGGATGAAGATGGAGCATCTAGAAGCCAAATGGTCCAGAAGGTTGCTGCTGCAGATCAAAGAAGAGGTGAGATACGGGAAATGGTGGCAGAGAGAAGCATCAGTAATCAACCTCAGGAAGAAAGGAAAGTTAAGAATAAGAACATGGTTGTGGAGAAAATTCCTGGTGATCAATCTTATGAGAAGGAGAAAGTCAAGAATAAGAATGAAGATCCTAGGAAAGTTAATGTGCAAAGAAACTATGCTGACACGAGTGGTCGGGAAAAGACATTTGGTCAAAGTTCTTTTGGTATGGATCGAGAAAGAGCCGAAGGGATTGTCAAATTGGTGGAGAAAAAAGATACTGATAAACAGATGGGGGAGAAAGAGAGGAATAAGCAGAAAGATAGTGGTAGTAAGAGTGAAAAAAAGGAAAGTAGAGACCGGGAAAAGAGTAGAAAATCAAAGGATAAAGACAAGAAAAAGGAGATAACTGAACCAAGTAAGGAGCAGCCTAAATTAAAAGAAAATGCCTCTAAACTAATAGATCATAGCAAGGACCCACTAGACTTCCGAAATATAAAATCATCAGAGACATTAAAGGTGAACAGTGCAAGTCCTGTTGTTGAGGCAAATTTGGGCAAACGTAAGGAGCCTGAGAGAAATGGATATTTACTTGGTGAGTCCATTGCTATGTTGTACAGTTATCACACTGCAGTCTCTATTTCTGCGTTGATTGGAAGCTTGTCTTGTAAAATTTCTTTGCTGTAAATTAGATAGTTGCATGTCTAATTTGCTCTTATATGGTAGTCTGGAAATGATATATATATTCTACTCTTTAAAGTAAATCAAATTCCATCTCAATTTACTGTCATTGCTTTTCAGACCCTTCATGTGATCCTCTTATATCTTCTTTTTCGTTTTCCCATGTTTGTGTTCGTGTTTGTCTTTGTCAGAGGTTTGGGGTTTCATCTCTAATTACAGTGTTTTGTGCATCAGTTTTTTTTAACTTAGCTTTTGATTTTTCAGACCATGGGAATCGACCTAATAAGGTTTCAAGACCTGTGCCTTCCTCTTACTTGGTCGCTGAAAATGGAAAGAAATTAGAAACATGCCAAACTGCTGTTCAGGTTGCATCTGAGAAGCAAGGGTTAACTAATAATTATGAAGTGGATATCAAGGAACGCAAGATTAATGGGTTAATGAAAGCAGAAGTGAGGTTTAATGGTTCAATAAAAGAAGAAAAGAAGATTAATGGCTTGATAACAGCGGATGAGAAGATTAGTAATGGTTTGACGGCAGAATCTTCAACAAAGTCTAGAGCTATTGGTGTTGCTGTGCCATCACCTAATGATAATGGTGTGATATTTTCAAGACCACCTCATCCTGATACCAAGCATCTTGGCCAGATACTTTCATTACCGGAAATGGTGGAATGGCCTGGCGTAGATGATCAGCAATGGTTGCTCAGCTGTAATCGTCTGCAGTCAAGGGATTCTCCTGGAGGTGATGGAACGCAACAAGTATGGGCAGAAGCGATTCGGATTGATTCTGCTGACATCTCAGCTCTTCCATATGTCATTCCTTACTGATCAAAGATTTTGTTGAAGTAGAGGTCGTCGGTTGGCGTCTGGCTCTTGATTGAGATTAGTCATCTATGTTCTTTGATTTATTTGCTCAGATTCATTTAAGTTACAGAAGGGAGTTGTTCTCTTCTTCCTCCTTGCGGTAAGTATCAACTAATTTTCTTATCCTGGTAGTGAATCATGTTTACAGAATGGGATGGGACGGGATGAGATTGTTTGAAATGAGTCTTATAATTTAAGAATTTTTGATGCAATTTCTTTTCCAGGAAATTTGGGGGTTCAGTTGACTTAATTTTGTACTTTAGCATATATATATATATATAATTTATATATAACAGCCAATCCACTTTACGCCACCTTTTAGTGGAAGTCCGTCCTTAGACTTGCTTAAGATCTTATTTATTTATACACGTTTTTTTCATTCTTGCTATGAGAAAGATAGCCAGTGTTTGTTGAGTGATGAAAAATGAAAATAATGTTTATGCAGCAGATGCCAACCAACTTCATTATTCCAATGAAGATGGATAAGGCAACCCTTTGGCAGAAGTTTCTGCTGTGTGGCTCTGTTGCTCTGAAATCATAAGGCAACTCTTGCTCTCCTTGGCTTTTTGTATTTGTTTTCTGAGACAATTGTTGACTTGCATTTGGAATTCGCTTGGACTTGATGATGTATAAAAATGTATCAGGGAGTTTAACCCTATATGCTTAGATTGAACAAGACAAGAATGAGGGGGCATTGTTCTTGGTTGTTGATGAAGTATGGTTGGTGGCCAAGGGTGAGCCTAGAGAAGCATAGAACTGTTAAGAACCATCCGTGATTTGGCAGGGACAAGATCTTCCCTTTAGACAACTTGGTGGACATCCAGTTGGGTCCTCGTTGTCATTGCCATTGCCATTACTCTCTTAACATTCCATCTCATATTGCCCTTCTTATCATCAAAAATATTCATCACCACCACCCACAAGTAGCCTTTTTATGTTTTAAGAATTAAACAGAACGTTCATAAATGGAACATCCAACTATCTCATTCTTCTAGGATAATTTATGGGTTGCATTTAACACCGTTAATGGACAGTGTCTTTTTCCAATGAAAAAAAAGGGTTTAATTGGACAAATTCATGAAATTTAAAAGCTTTATATAATATAAAACAAATTCAAGAACTCAATAGGATAATTAAAATTCAGATGTCAATTTTCATTTAATTTTTTCATACTTTAAACTCATTCTGACAGATCTTATAATAAAACAATAAATGTATTTTCATAAAAAAATTCATTAATTAAGAATGTCTTAAACGCACTTGAGTTTGAGGCTCTTTACATCTTCTATATAACTTAATTCATGCCACTACCTATTTAAATAATTATTTTTTTTAATTCATTCAAACCTATAATAACATATAAATTATATAATATTACATCATTTTTTGAAATTATAATTACGTGTTGATGTATAAATGAAGTAAATTTTACATGCATTGAATTCAACAAACTTTAAATTTATAATCCTTATTAATGTAATTACACCATCACAAGAATACGGATTGCAACTGTAGTATAAAGGTATCGTTCTCTGGGATTGTTGGTAATCAAGTACTAGACGTTAATTTCATTAATTATTTAGATGATAATAAGCTGAAGTCATGATTTAAATCTATTAAACTAATTGTATATTAAAAACTAAGGAATAGTTTACATATGGTACATTTAATATTAGGGATGAATGTATGAAACTAAAGTCAATATGCTTCATTAATTATGTCAATTAAGATCTTAAAGCTGTGTTTATGTGTAAGAACTTTCTTTCCAAAAACTCATTACCTATTGAAGATAGACAAATAGACTACTTTTGTGACCATTAAATCCATTTCAATGATTAAATCCATTTTAATGATAGATTCAAAACTACACTTGAGCTTCTCAAATAGTTTAACTCCTATGTCTAGGTAGTTAAAATTAGGTGTTTCCATATTCGTTCAGTTAATTTAATTCTTCTTCCAAAGCAATTAAAAGAACTCAACAATATTTAATTATAAAAATAGACCTATTTTAATAACAGAATATATTATGATAATGGAGATCATATGGAAACATGAAGATAAACTCATTCATAAATGAAAACAAAGCTGTAGTCTCATAACATTCAACCCTAATTCTAAATTAAGTCATAAAAAGGAGAAACTAAAATAACATAATAGTTAACAAATTAGGTATCACAACCATAAGTTCTAGTCAAAGAATAAGGAGAAGAAGGAAAGAGATAACACTAGTAAAAAGAACTCGAGATCAAATTCTGCTGCTGCTCCTAACTTCAGACCTTCCAACTCGCCCAATCCGGATTTTAGCAAGCTTCCTCAATGTCTTGATGAATCACCTGCTGCAGAAAAGATGGATCAACACTTGTTAGAAGGTTTTCAATCTCTTATCCTCTCAAACCTTAATTCTCTTCCCCGTCCTGACTCAATACCTCTCTAAACCTAACCTCCTCTCTTATTCTCTTTGTTAACTTCCCTTTTAATCCTCACCCTCCATTCTATGATCTAATAATGATGAAAAAAAGTGAAAAACCAAGTTAAAACGCCATACACGAGTCGTGTAAGGTGTACACGAATCGTGTAGGGCTCGAAGGGGTTAAAATGCACAAGAATGAGAAGAGGGTCGAGCCATCCACAAGTCATGTAAGGTGTTCATGACTCGTGTAAGGCTCGAGGGGGATTCAATACTAAAGAAAATTGGATGGCCGAGTCATACATGACTCGTGTATGCCATCCATAAGTCGGGTATGACTCGTGCAAAGTGGAGAACACAAAGAAAATGATAAAATAGGAAGGAGCCGAGACCTACACGAGTCATGTAGGTCATACACGAGTCGTGTAGGACTCGTATGGGATGGGAATTCACTATGACTTAAGGTTTTTAGAAGGGGCGAGACCTACACGAGTCATGTAGGTCATACACGACTTTTATGGTTAAAATAAAACCTAAAATCTAAGCTAACATGGGAAAAATAAGCTTCTAATACCTTGAATTATCAAAGAACTACAAAATGGTACTTAGAAAACTTAAAATATACAAACAATTCTATCTACAAAAAGCTAATTCATAGGTTATGCAAAATATCTATAGAAATTTTATGAAATAAAAATGAAATGAATAAATAAAAGCTAAATATGTAAATGATGAATGATATATAAGGAATGATATTAATGTATGCAATTCATTATATAATATGTTGTTAAACCTACTAAGAATGCATGAAAGTATGATTAAAAGTGATTACTTAAGCATGAAGAAAGACATTGATAATGCAAATTATTATTACGTTTTAAAAAATATTCAAATTTAAATTTTGCTATTATCGCATTTTATAATTTATAATTTTTATTTTATTTAAATTCAATAATAATTTTTGAAATCTCTGAATTTTCATATAAGATTTTCAATTTTCACAATACAATCAAAAGTATTCATATTATTATGCTATAATATTATTAATTTGATTGAATTTTTATTTGAATTTCATTTATTCTATAAAATTATAAATTTATTAATAATATAATAATATATATCAATTTCATTAAATATTATATATATGTATGATATTTAATAAAAAAATATTATTATATTATTAACGAATTTATTATTTTATAGATTAAATTAAATTTAAAAAATTCATTTAATAAAAAATAATTTTTGTTTATAGTTAATGGTTGATGAAAATTTTGAATTAATTAATCAAAATAAATGAATTAGATATTTTTAAGATATATGTGATACTTGTTTAAAACAATACAATGGTAGATTAATGATAATAAATTGAATTAAAAATATATTAAGTTCACGTTAATTTAACATTAACTAAATTTATATATTAAAAATGTAATGATGACTTTATCAGAATAAATTAATAATTTTAGTTGATGTTAGATAATTTCAAAAATTTTATAAAAAATAATAAATTTTATAATAAACTTACAATGAATTTTTAGCAAAATTGTATGCAATATATAATAAATATATGTTAAATATTTTTGAAAAACTATTATTTTTACATTTTTCAAAATTTGTGTTATATTTTTTAATATTATGAGAAAAATAATTAGTTAATTAAATTAATAAAAAATTAAATTTATTTATTTATGAAAATGTGAACTTTAAAAATTACAAAGATAATAAATTGTCAAACATATTTCCAAAAGTAATACAAGTTTATTATTTCCAAAGATAAATGATGCTGAGCACTGGATAGGGTTTGATGTAAGAATTGTTTGAGGGAGAGAGGTGGTAGTAATTCATGGCGGAATGATGTTAAATTGATTTGTTAATGTCTGGATCCTTCTGTATTTGACACGTCTCTCTGATTTGCCTTTTTCTGTAATTATAAATAGCCTCTGCTGATCTCCTAGAAACGTTTTCTCCACCCGTTCGGGGGTTTCTTTCGAGGAATCGACAACAATATCGCCCACACACACACCCGCGAATAAGAAAGAAAATAAACGAACAAAAACCCTCTTATTCTTACCACATGAACACCAATTTTTGAGATTTGATACAGAAGATCTGTTTACTTGCAAAGAAACCCATTTACCCTTTTATGCAATACATGTATACAATCACAAGCTGACAGGTAGATTGAAGAATTGATGTGTCTCTCTGTGTTTCTATGTATTTTTATTATGCCCTTTTAAAAGAATCACTTTCAAAGCTTCAATCTTTCCTTGCTCTTCACTGTGTTTTAGGGATCTTTCCATATACATTCGTCTTTCTCTACTTCGAATATCATTTCAACCCTTTTAATGCATCTTTTCTTGTTAAATTGTCTAATTTTAAGCTAGCCACTTCAGCTTTCTTCTTTTGCTTTTTTGTTTAAACCTGCAATCAGAATCTTGACTTTGGGATTTTCTTTTTTAATAGTGGTCTATTGAAATTTGGAATCTGGGTTTGATTTTTAAGCTTGTGGTTTCTCGATGTTAACTTTGTTTCCCTTTTTTTATTTGTTTCTAGGGTTTGATCAGATCCTCCACCATAATCAACCCTAATTCTTATTTTTCGAGCATCAGGATTATGATCAGAGAATTCATGTTGTTTATAGAGTGTTTGAGGATCGGATCTTGTTGCTAGTTTCCTATCAAGAAAGTAAACATTTTGGGATCAGTCGCTGGGTTTCTAATTCTTCAAATTGATTTAACAAGGACGATAGTTTCCAGAATCTGACCCAAGAATCACTTTTGAAGTGCTATTCTACATGTGAGGTGGTTATAGCTCTGTTGGTTATATGGGCTTGAGCTATTGGTTCGCGTAGTTACGAGAAAGCTCCTGAAATTCATTCTTGCTTGTGAGCAGGTTATGGTTTCTCAGTTGGCCGGGTGATGAGCTCAAAATATCAGATATTGGAACTTCAGCATTTCAAAAAAGTCTTCAGCTTGAAATAGATTGATTTCCACTTATTAGGCTCCTGATCATCACAGTAGAATTGCACATTCAAACTCTATCTGAAATCTCTTTTTCAAATTTGATTAATAGCTGATAATTGGGCAACTCCTGAAGGGCATTTGAAAACAAGTAATTTGAAAATTTTGTTCTTGGAGATGATTGATTAGGCAGGACTATGGAGTGATTTTTCAAGCAGGAAATGACTGCAAGGACATGGTGCATGGACAAGAGCATGTTTTCTGGTCTGTTCCTGTGTTGGAACATGTCTACAGGGTTCTAAAGGAAGCGTTTTGCTTTGTGAAAAGATACCTCTTTTCTGTTTCCAGGATCACATGCAATGTCTCGCTGCTTTCCCTTTCCTCCTCCAGGATATGAAAAGAAAACTAAGATCGATGACACAGACTTGCTAAAAAAGGTTCAGTTCATCTTCTTAGTTAATTGCAACTGATAACTTCAGAAGTTGCAGCTCAATTTATGCTCATTCGATGTCCTTATTTTGGTTTAATCACGTAAATTGCCTGTGATTAACTTTCAATAGTTCTGTTGGAATTTGAAACCTAGGTATGAGGCCATCTCAACAAGATTAAATGGAATATCCATAAGAGACTGACAAATTTTCACTTTAGTACAAGTTAAAATAAAGTGTATTAAGAACTTCTGCTTAGTTTTGAAAAACCTTGCGAGTTAATAATGTAGAAGATGAATCACTTGCTGGTGAAGGCCATGAACATAGTTGGCAGTTAGACATTGAAAGGCTTCAGTTTTTCTTTTCCCTGAAAAGCCCTTTTAGTATGGCTTATCTTAACAATCTGGCAAGGATGATAAATGAAAATTAGACACAACTCTGCTCTGTTATTCTATGCAGATTTATTGAACGTCTCTGTTATGGGAGATGCAATTTGTTTGACATCTTGCCTCTATATTTATGGTCAATCGAGTCCATATAACATATCCAGAAACTCATGGGACTAGGTTCCATCTAGAATGATTCAGTAGACATTTTGACAAACGTTATAGCTTGTAAACAATTACAATAAACTCTATTCTTCTCTTTCTTAACTTCTGTGCTTCATGGCTTTATGGTTAAGTACATTATGGAAACCCCTAGGGGCTGGAGTGGAACTAGAACTACGCATATGAAAGGGTTGAAAACTTTTTGTGAGAAATCATTTAGATCTTGAAAAATATTTAATAAAACTAGGATAAAAGGATAGGATTATCCCAAATATTAAGATATATAAAGGAATTAAATTTGAAAATTGAGAGATATTAGAATTGATTAATTTGGACAAGCTATCTTTGAATTAGGAATAAATTGATGAGAGGAGCTAGAAATATTATTATTTTTAAACAAATCTTTTAAATTTTATTAGAATAGAATAGTGGGTGCTTTTACAGTCCCAACTCAATTAATAGTTAGTATGTTTACTTCGTTCCCTCATGAAATAAGTGTAAATCTGAATTTAGTTCGAAGCATAGAACTCTTATTTGATTTTTGCATGTTTTCTTTTATTGTTAAATGGAAAATGTTATTTGTCATGATGCATTTTCGTCCAACCAAATTTTACTCATGTAGCATCCCTTTTCAATAGCGTGACACCTAATTATAGTAATAACGGATCACGACATCTGGTAGTCCAATAAAGTGTTGGATTAAATATTGCTGCTTCACTTGAAGCAATTTGCTTTATGGTATTCATGAAATGTTTTATGGTATTGTCTCTTCCACAGTTTCTACATATATTGCCTACTCATGTTTTGTTGATGATTCTGAATGTAATCATATGGCAACGGCTACAAATCTGACAAGGCATGTGATGATGATTTCTGAACTTAAAAATTAGAACTTTGAAATCAAGTCACTTTCAGTGTGAACTTGGTGTGCTTTTCGCATATGAATGATTATTTAGAAATTTTTGGCAATTTAAGAATTTGGTCTTTGCCATGATATACTTATGTATCTTGCTAGTGCTGTATAATATCTTCAAGTATTTTTTTGATGAGTTTTATGTTACATCTTTATCTCTTTTCTACTTGTACAAGTAGACAGAACCGCTCTTATCCAAGGTAGATGCATCTCCTTGCATTTGATTGTTCACTCTTACCCCTCATTTTGTTGTTGCTAAGGGCTTGATTCAAATATGAGTTATGTACAAGAATTGAACCAAATGATTTCTTGCAAAAATCATGAGACTTGATATTACTCGTTTCTTCTGAGAATTTGACTAATACAGGATTGCGTTTATGTATTTTGTGGAACCTCCGTACAGAATTTAATGAAAGTGTGGTTTTCAGGAGAAAAGCAAGGATAAAAGGCACAGAAAGGATAAGGAGAAAGAAAAGAGAGAGGGCAAAGAAAAAAGAGACAAGGATAGAAAGAAAGAAAAGCACAAGGAGAAGAAAGACCGCAAGGAGAAGCACAAAGACAAAGACAAAGACAAGAGCAGGGATAAGGATAGAGATAAAAATCGGACTTCAGATGGGATTAAAGTTGGAGGGCAACCAGCGCCATATAATGGAGAAAAGCTTGGATCAAAAAGCCTGCAGAGCACTGAGGTCAAAGATTCTATATACGTGGAGGATTTGGCCAGAAGAATTAGGGATGAAGATAGGGCATCAGGAAGCCAAATGTTTCAGAAGGTTGTTGCGGCAGATCAAAGAAGAGTTGAGGCACCGGAAATGGCAGGGGAGAGAGATCCAAGAAGAGGTGAGGTTCAAAATTTGTTGGTGGAGAGAAGCGTTGGAAATCAATCTCGGGAAAAAGAGAGAGATAAGAATAAAATATCAGTGGCAGAGAGAAGTCTTAGTAATCAGTCCCACGATAAAGACAAAGTTAAAAATAAGACTGAAGATCATAGGAAAGTCAATGGGCGAAGAAACCTTGTTGACACAGGTGGTCAGGAAAAACCATTTGGTCAAAACTGTTATGGCATGGATCAAGAAAAAGTTGAAGGAATTACCAAATTGGTGGAGAAGAAGGATGCCGAGAATCACGTTGAGGATAAACAGAGGAATAAACACAAGGAAAGTGATAGTAGGGGAGAGAAACACAAAGTTAGAGACCAAGAAAAGAATAAAAAATCAAAGGATAAAACCTCAGATAAGGAAGCGAAAAAGGAGAAGGTGAAGGAGACAACTGAACCAATTAAAGAGCAGCACCAATTGAAAGAAAATGTCCCTAAACTAAAAGAGGGTAGTAAGGACCCGCTAGATTTCCGAAATACCAAATCATCAGAAACATTAAAGTTGAGCAATGCAACTCCTGTGGCTGAGGCGAATCTGGGAAAACGCAAGGAGCTTGATAGAAATGGATATTTCCTTGGTGAGTCCTCCCTGTATGGTACTGTTATCACTCTGCAGTCTCTATTTCTGTGTGTTGATTGGGCTTAGTATGGTTATATTCCTCCACTGTAACTAGATAGTCCATTGCCTAATTAACTGGTGCTTTTGTAATAGTATGATTTTCCACCCTCAGAGAAATTTTTCTAAAATCCATCTCCAGGTGTTGTCAATGCTTTTCGGGCTTTTGATATGATCCTTTCTCTACTTACCGTATTTTGTGCCTCTTTCTCTTTTAACTTATTATCAGACCATGGGAATCGGCCTATTAAGTTTCCAAGACGTGTGCCTTCCTCACAATCGGTAGACCAAAATGGGAAGCTATTGGAACCATGCCAAACTGGTCCACAGTCTGTATCGGAGAAGCAAGGGCTAGCTAATAGTCATAATGTGGATATCAAGGCACAAAAGACTAATGGCACGATAAAAGCAGAACAGAAGATTAATGGCTTGATAACAACAGACAAGAAGATTAATGGTTTGATTGCAGAAAGGCCCCATATTTCCTCAATCAATTCTGCGACAGTTGGTGTACCAGCTAGTGAGAATGGTGAAACATTTTCAAAATCACTGCATCCTGACACCAAGTATCTTAGTCAGATACTGTCTATACCAGAAGTGGATGAATTTCCTGGTGTTGATGATCAGGAATGGCTACTTAGCTGTAACCATCTGGAGTCAACAAAGCCCAGCAGGGGTTCCCCTGGAATTGATGGAACGCAGCAAGTATGGGCAGAAGCACTTTGGTTAGATTCTGCCGATATTTCAGCTCTTCCATATGTAATTCCTTACTGATTTTAATTGATTCGTAGGACTTCCCCTGTATATATAGGGAGTTCCTAGGAGGTTGCCGTCTTCTGGTTCTTGAGATGGTCAGTTTGTTACTACCTATTTACTCAGATCCATCTGTTAAGTTTCCTAGGAGTAGTTTCTGAATGGGATAAGTTGCATCAAGATGTGCATCTTTTCTTTACAGAAATTCCAGGCGTTTTGTCAGCTATTACTTGTGATAGCCAAAGCTGCCTTTGGGTTGCGGGTCATCATTGGTTTAGAGACTTAAAAGTTATCGACAGACGAGAGTTGGTAGTTCCTGGTGTGGTCAGTGTCCCATGCAAAATTTTGATTTGCATGGTGAAGAGGATGACGGTATACATGATTTGTAAATTAGACAAAAACTATATAATTTAAGTCAATCCTCATTCATTTATGACCTTGTCAGAAATATTTCTGCTGAACCCTTCTAGCTGACGAGAAAATCCTGAATCAGATTGCATTTCTTTCAGTTCTTTCTGTAATAACTACCGATACTCATCAAGCGTCCATGGAGGTTGAGTTTCTTTTACCAGAATCATAAGTCGGGATGTTAAGACCAAGTTCTGATGAACCTATACCAACTTTTACATACAACAAACAGGATTCTTCAATCTCGACTTCGCAATGCACTCTGTGGTCAACCCAAGTATGGAAGCCAGCGGCTTTTTACAGAAGATTTTCATATTGTTTTTATTGGTTATATTTGATCAATACTTAGAATTATCGTGTTGAAACTGGTAAGAGTATAACAAATTAATGGATATTTTTAAGAATTCAATACTAGACTAGCACCTATAAAAATAAAAATGATAAAAAAGTCGATTGTCTATCAAGGAAATTCGATCGTGTAGACGAAATTTGCGCAGATGAGCAAGCAACCTGGAATTTGTTCCAAAAAGAATGGTGGGATTCAGCTCCTAGCTACTTGATCTTTGCAGCATTTTTTAGTTCTTGATAGATCTTGTGCATATACTTTATTAATGTCCATTTTTATAGCCACCATTCCCTCGAAACATAAAAAAATCTTGGGAGGAACTAACTCAATCAGTTCCAGGCATCCATCAGAAGATTTGTAGCAATGATTCTGTCATAATAGCTCCACAGCAGACAAACAACTACAACGAAATGCGCAAAAATTATAAAGCCTGAATCTGAAGGGTGATTGACTTGTTCACGATCCTCCAGAATCAGCAGACTTTGGAATACTCTGCAAAAAAGATATCCTTGGGGCAGGATCTGCAGAAAATCGACCAAGTACAGCAATTGTAGCTGTACTACTTCCAAACTTTTCAATGCCCCTGGAAATCATACAAGTATGGCTAGCTTCCACAACTACCATTACATCCCCGCCTAAAAATGATGAACAAGTCTCTGCGATCTGCCTGCTAAGTCTTTCTTGTACTTGGAGCTTGAAGCCGTAAAAATGTACAATTGACTGCAACAGAGATCTTCCGATGGATTTAAACCCTTGCTCAGCTTGGAAATAACCAATATGCACAACACCGGAAAAAGGAAGTAAATGATGCTCGCATTGAGACCAGAATGGAAGGTTGAACTCAGAATGCAGCAGTTCCTTATTACGGCTGACATCTCCATTGGCTTTAAGATGGTTCATTCTATTGCAGCCAAAGCCATTCAGCTTAATCTCCAAATTTGTATTCTGGAAGTTCATGAGCCACTTCACGAAACGATTAGGAGTTCCAACAAGCTCTTTCCTCAGTGGGTCTTCTCCCAGTGATTCCAGGATTGAAGTCACCGCAGAGATCATTCCTAGATTAGGTAGTTCAATCTTAGATGAAACTTTAGCACTTGACAAAGATTGGGATGGGCACCAACATTGCTCCATAGAGCCTTTCATATGATTTTTATCCACATTAATGCCTCTAAATTTAACAAGACTCGAGAAATCACACCATATATCAGCATTTTCATTTTCAAAAACCCCAGAGCCTGAATGAACAAGTGTTTTTACAAAACCTTGGTGGTTTGAATCGACAAAGCGCGACTCTACATTTGGAAAATGGATGTGTAAGCATTGAAGAACAACAGCAACCCCAGCCGGTTTGATCCCATCGTGCAGAGCTGAACAGATTTCATTTGCTAGGCGCTGTGGGTCCTGGAGTCGTTTTGCAAAAACATCAGCAACCCTGGAGAGCTTGCTTAATCCCACAACCCTCTTGCCACAAGGGACATAACCCACATGACATTTAACCTGAAATGGAAGCAAGCAGGATTCACAGTAAGAGAAGAGGTCCAGATCTCGAACAATTACAAGCCCTCCAGCTCCTCCTGCTTGACCTATTGCACCATCCAAACCGGCTTCAGGGAATAATGCACTCTGAACAATATCCTTTGCTTTTTGTTTATAACCTGAAAGGATAGCCCCTAACAGTAAGGAATAGCCAATTTCAAGGGACAGCCCCTAAACAGTAAAATAAACTAACATACAATGAATGGGTATTTTCTTCAGGAAAAGAATGGTATAGTCTAAAAAATTCATATGCACAAAGAACCTGAAAGAAAATAGAGCAGATGGTACCTCTGGTTCCACGAAGAAGGGCTTTGGCAACACGAACAGGGGTCTTTTTAAGGCCTTCTCTATTCACATCCTCTCCGAGAGCTTGCAACAGAACTCTCACAGAATTCTCAATGGCCAAAGTTTGAGTTTGTTCTTCAAATCCAAGCTCAAGTTTCACTCCGTTTTCAACTTCTACATGGAAATGCTCCTCATCCAAAGCACCCATCGGACAGACCACAAAATCCCACCAACTATAATAGTAACGATCCCTAAGAACTGAACTTTCAGAACAAATAAGCTACAAATATCGAATCCTAGATGCGCATATTAGAAGCACCAGTAAACCAAGGTGCGAGGCACCCAAACGCGAAACAAGTATCGATAAAACTAAACATAACACTTCAAAGAAGCAAATCCAGCAACGGAACCGTAACAAAATACAAAATATGATTTACCCAGATAAAGAAAAGAAAAAAAAATCGTTGACGGGGAACCAAGAACCATAAAAATACAAAAATGGAGGGAGGGTGGGTGGCGCGGGGCCGGGGGAAGCCAGTAAGAAAGGAAAAGAAATAAAGAACCTCAGGTACCAAATCAGAAAAACTGAGAAGTAAAAGGAAAGAACAAAAATTATAGAGGAAAAAAGAGGGAGACTTTGAAGCCCGAGAAAAGGAGAGACAAAGGGAGAAGTGAACAGAAATGCAGGGCAGCCATTGATAAATAGTTTCAGCTCGGAGGAATTTATGCGGATATCGTTTTGTTCTTATGGTTCACCTCACCATTCAAATAGAAGGGGTCCATCCCGATTGGTCCCTCACGAATTGATTTATACTGGGATGCTCATCGATCGAATAAATGAAGTATTATCTGGTTCAAGTGCAGGGTGCGGTTGCTTTCAAGCTGGTACTTTCCTTTAATAATCCTGGGCTTCTATTCGTTCAATGCCAGATTTATTCAGACACGAAAGGGCGGTTTGGTACTTTTGATTCTTAATACATGTGCGGTGGTGGTTGGCGGATCTGCGACGTTTGACGTATTGCTAAGCAAAACGAGTGGAAGGCGGTAGGACCCAGAATTCAGTTACGGCAGCAGAATGCTAGGAGCCACCAACCCACCCCCACCGCCAGTTGGAATTTGGACTTGGATTTGATGATCTAATAATTCTACCAACTGGGCTTCCATTGCCTTCACGTGTCTCCATGAAATACCTGTGTATGATGAGAATGGCCTCCATTAGACTAAAATCTAAACAACACAAGAACCATTATGGAAATGTGGTTCAGAAGGACATACATAGTGAAAAAAATCTAAACAGCGCGTTCTTGTTACTGGTTTCTAGTCATCAATGAATAAAAGATAATACTTCTAGTTTTTAATTTATCATTATGTTGTTTAAAATATATAATCATATTATTAAAAAATATATATATTATTTCGATTAAATTAATTAACTTATTATTCCTTAATTATTAATTAAACAAGCTATTTAAAAATCGTATCAATTAGTGACCAAACAAAAAATAAAACCACAAGGAACTTTACCAAACCCTAAACCAAACCACTGATACAGTACTCCATGGAACAACCGTCCTCGACTTCTCAAGAACCGTCACTGTGGCACCATCATCACCACCTCCTTCGCCATCCTCACCATCTCCTTCGCCATCCTCACCATCATCCCCTCTGCCACCATCACCATCACCATCACCCCTCGTGCCATCACCGTCATAACTCATGTTCTTTACACCACGGCCACCACCACCATCACTGTAATTCCCACTCTATAAGTTGCCCGTGGCATCCCGCTGTTTATCTGCACAAAAATAAGTGCGCTCCTCTGAACCGGTGAGTTGAATACCTCTTTACGTTTTTTTCAAAATCTGCCTTCATTTCTTAAATTTCATGTACAGTTTTTTTTTCACTCGATCTGTCCTGTGCTTGATCATTTATCATATCATAATTTTATAAACTTCGCCTCCAAATTAGCCGCTAATTTAGTGATAATTTTGTTGTTTGTGTTTGTAACTGTTGGTGCATTCTCAACTATTATAGGGCGTTGCAGGAGCCAGAGCAAAACGAAGTAGCAGATGAAAATGGAGATGAAGAGGAGGAGGATGAACCAGTTTTTGTTTTAACTGATGAATGGAGAGAATTCTTTGCCGCATCTGATGCTAAGAGAAGATTAAGTAATAGCCTTTTCTTTCCATCTCCTTATTCTTCAAATTCTGTTAAATTTTATTGCTCTGAATTTTTTTTTTTTGTCTGTTATTTGTTCTGCAGAGAAGCAGCAGGCTAAGAAGAAGGACAAATGCTAGAGGAATGAACGTGTTTTGGACGATGTTATGCCATCTAAAGTATCAGGTTGCGATGTGAGATCGATCTTTTAAGTTTGATATCCGATTGTTGTATAGACAGCACCACATCTAGCATCTGTTGCTTGTAAGAGCATGGGAAGGTTGCCGCATTTGTCCCACACCATTGACCTAGTAAATGTTAAAACAGTTGGGTGTCGAGTATTTTGTTATGGTACAAAGAAACTAAGTCACCGTCCCGTCCGGCGAGGAGTTGTATGATGTGGTTTAAACCTACATTTTTAGTGAATGGTAGAATCTCTTGGCCGTATTATCCGTTGTATCAATTAACAGCTTATGCTCTCCATCTTGTTGAATCGGCTCATGCTGGTGGGGTCTATGCATGACATAATTGGTAAAATGCAGTCATTGCTTTCTGCAGTCTCAGCGCCTTGTCCTAATGGATATCTGAGATTAGATTCATTGCGAGTCCATTCCGGCGGATTTTGTTTGAATTCATGCGATGGCATGAACCGTTTTTAGAAGCATGTCTCTTGTCAGATTTGCTCAAATCATCAAGTTAAGTTCACTGATACCATTGTCTAAGAACCATCAGAAAAGCAATGGTAAACATTAAAGGTAGAATAGGCAAAATTGTACAAGGGCTACATTATGGTTCTGAGATGTATAATCTAATGAATACAAGGATGTGCTTTGGCTCAACTTGATTTTAATGAAACAACATCAAAGAAACAGGGTTAGAACCTTAACTTTCTTTGTTTTTAAAGTTAATTATAAAGAATCCCCCGGCTAGGACAAGAAACCTGTTTTAGCTACAGTACATGACTGTCTACATGCATCGAGAAGTTGTACCTCAGGAATGTACGACTAAAGAACATTCAGCTACCCAAGGTCCACCAAACACTGGCAGTTCTGCCGATGTCTGCCAAGGAGCTAGCAGGTTTAAACTGTATACTGAAGATTACTCGATACATTTCTTGCCCATTACTTCTAACTTAAGTAAAACGGCATAATCACTTCCATGCAAATGGCAGGAATTCCTGAAACGTTCAGGGCTTTATAGCAAGCTTGTTGAAAGCAGCGCTAACTCTTTCTTCCGTGATCAATCTATGGCCTTCGTAGAAATCTAATATTTCCATTGAAATATTTTTCACCTGCCATGATCATAGGCAATCAAGATCACTGGTTATCTAATTCCAAAAAAATAAAAGAAAAGAAAAGGATCACTGGTTAGCTGTCAGCGCGGGCATCATGTGATGCCACGGATCTCCTATAATATTTTTCTCATCAGTGGCTACAACGAAATATTTTGAGGGAACAAGGAAGGCAAGATGACATTACCACATTCATATCAACGCGAAGCTCTTCAAACCACGCTGTTACATCTTTTTCTCTATACACGCTAGCAATGTAAATGCAAGCTAGAGCAATTAGATGAGGTGGATGTATAAGAATCAGGTCCATCTTGTAAGTGTCATTCACAAGTCCCCTGTACATTTAAGCAATTTTTATGCTATTCATGAAAACACGGGTAAGACTAGAACAGTTTCCATGTTAAGATCAAGCATGCATATAGAATATGCCAACAAGGAGACGAGCATTGATGGATCAGCTAAACAAGGCTTATTTTGAAAATCTTGAAACAAGTTTCTCGATCAGTTCAAAACAAATTTTGGGGGCAAAGTTACGAAAAAGAAAGAAATAAAACAAGGAAATGTTAGAAAAACAAGATTACTCTCCCGTTGCAAGGCATTGGCAGCATTTCAAAATTGAGATGAGGGAAAGGATTCTCTTCTAATCCTTTTCCATAACATTTTCACAGCTCATTCGCATTTGTCGTCAATTAATTCTATTCCCTGAACGATATCAGACCAACCTTTTTTTTTTTTTGTAATTTCCTAGGTATCCATTATGTCCATATATCGGTATTCTCCCAATCATTTTTCATGGGAAATTTCATAGAACTTGTTTACTATATTTAGATAAAACATGCACAATCAATCAATCAATGACCACGCCTAGAAGGATAGGGTTCACGGACCAATATAAGGAATATACATCACTAAAAGAGCATTGACAACAAACAAGATGGGAATCCAGCATCACGATCTCGGATTGAACTACTAGAAGAAGAAGAGGATGGACAAGGAAATTATAGCGCATAGCAAATTTTGGAGTGAAAAATTTGCTCAAAACCTACCAATTTCAAGAGATTAGGGCAGCAAGGATGCATCCTCTCGGGTTGTAATGTTTTTATCTTTACGTAAAAATATGTTTTATTTCTCCATGGCATGCAGAGATTAACAATTTGCATGCATCATACCATTCAGAACACAGTTACAATCCTCTGCTAGCTTGAACAGTTAGATAACTGTTGCAATAACAATAATGGATAAAGTCCTTTTGCATTTAAAACTGAAACATAGGACAGAGACTTCATAACCAAAGATTTTAATGTTTCTTATTAGCATGAGAATGGCCAACCACTGAACTTGAAACTAGCCCCCAGATAGAAACTATGGTTCTAGTGTACTACAATAGGATGATGTTTAACCATCTGATAAATCTTAAAGCATGCATTGGCAGTTTTGGAGAAAAATGTCATGAGCATTTCTTTGCAATAACGGGAAAAAAAGAAAAAGAAAAAAGAAAAAATAGTTATGCTTGCAATCAATTAAAATCAATAAGATAAACATATAATTGGAAGTTTGCATGATGGCATATATATTCCATGCTTCCAGCACAACTTCAAAAAAGGTGAAAACATCCAGTGAATACGTACCAAGATAACTGAATCATATTTATGTCATAAATGCCAGCATCCTGCAACAACCTGTCCAAGTTCCCAAGAGAAACGGGGACAAAATATCCACCCAATAAGATATTTTCTGATGTAGATATGGTAGAAATCAAATTGCATGAAAAGCAAAACTATGAACTTTATTAGCGGCAATGAAACAAGCACAGCATATAATATTAAAATTTCAAAAAGAAGCTCACTTTTGTGATTATTTTTCAATGGTTAAAAGAACTTTGAAGACTAATCTATTGTGATGCTCATTCTATGTTAAGTACCCCTATATATTAACATTCTTTGTTAACGCATTAGATGCTTAACAATAACTGAAGGACCATAAGACTAAAATGCTCTGACATGTAGCATAGTGATAAAAGAACAGAAACTTCCCAACAAAAAAAAATGTACCATGGCAACATTTAGAAAAAGGACTATCTGGATCATTTACTAATGTTTGACTTCTTCGCATTTTTCCATCATCTTGCAAATGTACATGGTGGTGATAATAATTTTCCAGTACAAAATCAACCTTAGCATGCATCGTAAAGCAGATAAAATACATACTGAGACAATGAGCGATAGGGATGAAACACAACTAGGTAGTAGTTAAGAGCTTCCAGAATCTTCATTTCCATTTCAAGTATGTGTTTGATTTCACACCTGTACTTCTCATCAGAATCTACATAGAAGACGTGAAAGTAAGCAATTATGCACTTAATAGAAGACTATCAAACAAATTGTAGGAAAAGTTGAAGTACTGATCCATTAATTCCGTCAACTGCTTACACAACTTTTTGATGTAAAACACAAGCAGTCTGGCTTGCACAGTGCTTTCTTCGGCTTTTGCTGCCAGGTACAAGCAGGTTGGAGCTACAAGCCAAGGATCATATTCTGACATACTCTTTCTGAAACCACAAAAGAAATTGAGAATAGCCTGGTTCGCATTAGGTATGGATTGGCTACGAGATAAAGACAATTAATGACAAATAATTACAACCAGCAATAAACGGTCAGAAGTTTGAAAGATGTATTTAAAGAAAAAGACATGTCAACAGGACAGTGCATGTAACTTTGATGATGCCCAAGCTTCCAGCTAGGACTTTAGTCTACATGTTTTGGAACATAAAAGGTAGAAATTTGAACATCAAGTTTTTGTTAAGGCATATGACTTTAAGAATCTGGAGGATTCATACCATTTAAAAAGCCAAAAAAATCTGAAAAAAAAGGGAAGGAATGAAAACAATCAAAAAGACGTTTTCCTAATTTTTGAGTAGTTCATCCCTTCTCAAATATTTTGTTTGATGACCATACAGAAAGAACGTGAATTGTTCAATTACCTGGTATAAACACGTCTCATATAAGTCACAGCAGTAGCCACAACCCTAAAATGTAAGTAGTATGTCAGATATTGCATCAGTTTATTGCCTCACCATACAAACAATGAGACAACAATTATCAATTTAGAATGACAATAAAATATATATGCCATACAGAAATATCTGAATTTTCTGCCCACTCAAGAATTACGAGGATTTCACATCTAGCCTTAACTAACCAGAATAGGAGAAAGAACGCCAGAGCTCAATGGAAAAGGAATTCAGGTCAACTAGAGTTTCATATTAAATTATATAGAATAGTTAGGTACTGGTGAACGCCTATAACAACATTTGGAAAAATACACAAGAGTAACAATAAGATAAAACCTTTGCCTAACTTTAATTTGTTGAGCCAATTTCACGATATCTGAGGAAAAGAGACAAAAAAAGAAAACAAGAATTATTGAGATAGACAGAACTATAAAAATGAAAAATGAGCAATTTCTGATTAAGGCATCTTTGCATTGGCACTTCAGATGAGTATATGATGGGGCTTCAGCCGAAATAATTACAATATATCAATTCTCCGAAAAAGGAAAAAAAAAAGACATTTACTCATCTAGTTCAAGTTCCTTAGTTTCATCAGACATAGGAGTAAAGCTGGCCACAGTTCTGAAACTGCCGTTCTGGTTCAGGAAACAGTGAATTCAGTTCCAAGAAGCTAGGAAGCTGAAATTCATTTGAAAATTTCAAGTAAATGTGTTTGATCTAAATGAATTTCAAAGTGTTTATACAAAAATCATCCGTCGAAATTCATTTGCAAATGAACTAAATCCTTCAAAATAATTAATCCAACCAAAGCCAGGCGAGAATTCCACGGGGCAAGATGATTACTAATAATCAATATATCTTTTTACCATAAAAACATGTTTCATACCACAACAGCAATTAACAAGCTAAAATGACAACATGTTAACGTTTAAACGCTCATTCTCAACGAACGAACTCGATAAATGTTGTCCTTTTCAGGAATTTCTTTCGTTTGCATTCAATCTACAAACATTTTAATTTTCAGTTATGCTATATACAGATTATAAAGTTCATTTAGACCAAACAAATTGATTTGAGATTTCGAATTAACTTCCAGAAAATTTAATAAATTCGTCTATTATCAGATGCTGAAGAGAAAAACAGCTACCAAAAAAGAAAGAAACATGGTTTACTGAAATGGAAAGGAAGAGCTAAAAGAAGAACATAATACAATTGGCCATATGCATCTTAATAAGCTTGAAATCATCAAGTGTTATGCCCTTATCTTTATCCTGTTGCTGCACCACCTCTACCTCTTCTACTTCCAGTAGCTGCTTGCTACAAAAAAATCAATAAAACGAAATAAATAAGAAAAACAACACATCAATTAAGAAAAAGAAAGCCAAAAATGAGAGATAAGAGAATAAATAAATTAAGAATCTCTTACAAATGAGTAGAGGTCCAGAAATTCGCTGCCATTGTTCGCAGAGAATTACGACGAAAACCAATCGGTTGCCTTCATATCATGTCAATCGAAGTTGCTTTTTCGTTGCGAAGGCATGGGCCATACTGTTGGGTCTTTAGCCCATACTGGCTTCCGGCTAAGCCCCAAATTAGTTCTTCGGTATTTACTTTCAGGCTTTCAGTACCATCAGCCTACGGACCATTTCGACCGCATTCGGCCCACTAAGAGACTACTAGAGGCCCAAATGGCATTTCAAGGAAAATATACAAGAGAAATTTACATTTATAAGATATTTTAAAAATATATATTTATATTCATATTTATTTTTAATATTTTTTTATTTTCTATTTTTCATTTTTTATTTTCATTTTTTATTCTTTGTTTTTATTTTACCTTCTTCTCATTATTTTCTCTCAATTAGTTTATTATTTCCTAATTTAAAGAGTATAACATTCAATTATATTAAATTCCAATATTCATAAAATATATTAAAAATTTAAAATAATATTAACAATAAATCATAGGACCTAATTATATTTCTTTTATACTTTCGAGAAAATATGAAAAAAATAAACATTAAATATACTTTAAGTATATATGAATTAAAAAAATAAAATGAAACAAAACATAAACATTTTATATATATTTTAAATATATAATAATATATAATTTAAGTATACCTAAAATATCAATAGAGATATATATATTTAATATCAAATAACAAAAATTTCATAATTCTTTTATTTTTAATTACATATTATTATATATATTTATATTGTATGTTATGTATATTCAAAATTATATTGATATAAAATTTAAAAATACATAGATTTAGTGAATTAAAATGTAAATTATTTTTTCTTTAAAATTTCTATTAAAATAATTCAAAATATATTTATTTATTTAAAAATTCAATATATATATATATATCAATTAATTTAATAAAATATATATATATATATATAATTTTCATAATATAATTAATTGTAATGTTATATATTTTATAACCAGATTTATTTGAAGGGGATGAAGAAATAAAAATGGATGAGGTGAGAGAAATGGAAATGTAAATGACTATAGAGAGTGTCGAAAAATGGTTACTGTTGGTTATCGAAAGTGGGAATCCACTTTGTACTTTTCCAGTCTCAGCTTTCTAGATTTTTACTCCATTGAATATTTAAAATCGATTTCCCCATCAATAATCCACCATTGGTTATGTGTTTCTGTTTGTGTCTGATACACCGACTCCTATGGCATCATCGCCACTCCCCCCCTTTCTGGTTCTAGGCCACCCACTGACGTCGTCGAAATTCTTCTTCGTTCAATGTATGAATCAATGGTCCCCTTCATGCACGAAATTATGACCATTCCTCCCCTTCCAGATATAATATTTAAATCAAATATTATTTTATTATTTAATTTACCACGGAAATTCAAATAATCCGGACCTACTTGACCTGTATAATATTATTAGTATTTGTTTAATAATTTCTATTAGGTATAACATATTTACCATCTTTCAAATTTTATAGATTTTTTCATTTTATTTGTTCTCATTTTATTTGTTTCTTTTAATTTAAATACTTATTATTTAAGAGGTATATAATATATACATTATTTTTAATTTATTAAATTTTATATTTATATTTATGAGATGTATGAATAGGAATAATTAAAGTTCATAAAATAAATTTAAAAATTATGAATATTATGTTTTGAAAAATATAATATTTTGTGAGTGTGTATTTAAAATATGAAATCATAACAAAGTTCTTTTATATATTTCTGATAAATTTGGAAAAGCCCTGTAAAGAATAATATGAAATTTTAATTCCTTAATTAATGATTTTAAGATAGAGTTGAAAAGATAAACAAACGAAATTAAAATTAAAATTAAAATAATAATAATAATAATAATAATACGTTAACAGTAGATGAGAGCGTATGATTATAAATAAAACGTAAATAAGGTGGTGATGATGTTGTCTTGGGCGGAGCTTAATTATGTTAAATGATTTATTTTGGAAAAAAAGTCAATATGATTATTAAATTGTCATAAAATTAAACAAGTAAATGAATACTGCATGCTTTCAGCACCATATACGATTGTTTTGAATTTTTTGTTGTAATTATTTATTATTCTTATTTTATATGTTGCATATCATTATAATTATTTATTATATTATATTACATGATATATTATAATTATAGATTATAGAATATTGATTATACCAATTATCTGTTCAATATCTTGGTTTTATAATATTTAATGTATATTTTGATTCTTAATTTATATTAATCGTAACTTAATAATGAAGGGAGATTTGGTTTTGAGGGAGGGGATTGCGTGGGCTTTACTCCATGCTAACAAGAAACGTGACCAATTGAATACCTAATGCCACGTCACGCAGTTTGTGGTTATCTGTCTACAAAGCCGCTCTCCACCACCGCCCTTTCTAACGACGGTGATGTCAGCGAGCTTGACGGCTGCCTTCAAATAATCATTGCGTTGTTGACAACCTTTTGCCTTTGGGAAATTATAGATGGGAGAAGGAGAATAAGGAAGGAAGGAAAATAAATAAGGATGGAATATGAAAAAAAAACTTAATTATATTATATAAAATGGTAAATTTATTATTATAATTAATAAATAGAATATAAAGTAAATAAAATGATTTTTTATTAATTAAATTTTTTAGTTTTTATTTGGAAAATATAAGTTGGGAATAAAGAAAATAAGAAGGGAAAATAAAATGAATAAAAAATTAAAATAAAGAATAAATCAAAATATTTTACATTAAATTACAAATTTATCATTTTAATTAATAAGTAAAAAAGCAAAATAAATAAAATTTGGTAATTAATTTTCTTATTGATTTATTAATTTAAATAATTTTTAAAAATTATTAATTTTTAAGAAATATTAATGCATGATTATCAATGTAATAGTTTCAAAATTAATTTTTTAAAATAATAATAAACAGTAAAATGTACTTTTCATTTTCCTTTTTTTTTTTCCAATTTAGGAGAAAAATTTTGAGCAAAAAATAAAAGTATTTTCTTTTATTTCCCTTTATTTTTCACTTTTCCCAAATAGGGTAAAATGATGTCACCTCCCTATTTTTCTTCCAAATTTTCTTTTCTCCCTCCTTTTCATTATTTCCAAACGTATCATTTATGCTCTATGAAATAGTGTATTGAATTAGGAATAATAATAAATTCTAAATTAGTTTTTTTTTAAATTATTTTAATATTTAAATAATTTTTTATTCAATTAAAATGTCAGAATTTTAACTTTTTTATCGGTTTTAATATTTTAATTACTTGTTCACGTTCTAAATATTAATTAAAATTTAAATTTAAATAAATATCAAATTCATAAATTTTTGTATTATCCGATTGATAGGATTATAAATTTATTAATAATATAAAATTGCATATCAATTTTTATGAAATATCAAATATTTACAAATTATTATATATATAATAATCAATATAAAATTAATAAATATTTAATATTTAATAAAATTAATATATTAATATATTCATAATTGCATATTATGGGTGTATTTTTCTTGGCAAGTGACGAGAGGAAGAACGGGTTCACACGGCGTGATTTTCGTATGAAACAGTTATAGAGAAGGACGTTTTTCGCTTGGAAGTTATAAATAAAAAAGGGACCAATTCTAGAAGGGTCATGTTCTTGGATGCGGCAATAGAACGGCGACAGTTACAAAAAGTCGGGAAATGAAAGCAGTTTTGGATGAGAACGGAAAAACGGTGACTGGGATTAGGCCAACTAAGCCCATTGGATTTTCTTGCTTGCCACGCCTTCAGTTACTTCCCCACCACTTTCTCCCTGTCTACATTTCGACATTACTTTTATATTATTTTATTTTAATATAATTATATTTAATTTGACATCAGTGTCATGTATATTAGGTAAATAAAGGTTAATTATGGAAATAACAAGATTTAATTTTATGTTTTCTGCTAATATTTGATGATTTTTAAATTTTTATGAAATATTTTTTTTAAAGGATAACAGATTTTTTAATATTTTTAAAAACAAGTAATTTGTATTTCTAGTAAATTTGAAATGAGCTTAAGCTAATGTAAATATTTTATAATTCATTATTTTATATCCATCAAACTAATAATGCTTACTGACCATTTTGTCCCTGGAGGCATGCGTTGATTTAGTGATTTTGACGTAGCATATTTTTAAATAAACTATATGTGTTTAGATAGATGAATACAGTAATTGTTGTTTTTTGATTTTTTTTTTCTAAGATTTATCTGAAAACAGAATACAGTATTTATTAATCATGAATATAATAAAATAATTATATATATATATATATATATATATATATCAACCGAAACTTTATGTTATGTATATAAAGATTCATCTTTCTAGAAAAAAAAGAAAAAATTTATCTATTTTATTTAGTTATTTCTTTTTTCTTTTCACTATCATCTCATGAAATACTGTTAATTTTAGTCCATTTATTTCACCTAACATTCAAAGTAAGAATATTTTTCATTGTTATTGCTAAAAACTAACAAATTAAAAAAAGTTTAAGTTTTATTCAAATTAATCACTTCAACTGATTATTTTTACATAAATTATAAGTAAAAAAACAATAGGCATTAGAATGAATTTCCTCTAATAAATTTCATCTTGGTAACATCAAGTATAATTAATATCATAAATAAAAATATATAAGTTATGAAATTGATTTATACAGAGATCATTTATTCATATAGAATTTTAAATTGATTCAATTGAGAATTTTTTTCATTTCGATTCCCTTTTATATGTTTGATGATTTATAATTTGGAATGTAAGATATAATAATTTAGAAAATAGATGATATATAAGAAATTATGAGTGTAATATTATAATCTAATTACAGTATTTACATGTATTATAAAAATGTAATTATTTAATTACTGGTAACATTTTTGCCTTCTCATTTTAGCTCCCCAGCTCATATTCCTTTGATCATTGTTAGTGTTGCTTCTCCTTATCAACTCTGCAAGTTGCGATTGCCATCTCTGTTCCCACTCAAATCTATCCTCGAACCCCTGCTGACGGGAACGACATCGCTTTCCATGGCGGAAAATTGTGTGCAAGCCAAGCTCTCCTCTGCTCATATCCCTGTCATACAACGCTCTTCTTTCTGGATCACACAATGTCTCGTACGCCTCCTGAACCTGAATGAATTGTCTCGTGTGCTCTTCTCTTCTGTCAGGTGGCGACACGTCAGGATGGTATTTTCTTGCGAGTTGCTTGTACGCTTTCTTGATTTCTGACAAGGTTCCAGTCTCTGAAACTCCTAGCAGGTCGTAAAAACTCTTGGGGTTAACATAAACCCCATCAGAGACTGCAGCAGAGGCCATAACGGGGGTGGTTCTGATGGGCTGGGAATTGGTTTTTTTGAGAGAAAATCGTGATTTGGGGAGGTGGGTAGTGAACGAAAGGCGAGAACTGCATGGATCAAGTGAGGATCTTGCAGCGGAAAGATCGGGTTTGGAGAAGGAAGTGCAGGTTTCAAAAGAGATAAATCCAGCGGTAGTAGCAGTCATGTTTGCTCTGTTGTTGTTCTGTTTTAGTGGATGAATATACTTGGAGAGAGGACAAGTTATTCTACAGGTATATATAGAGCAAGAAAAGCAGAGTATTTAATGGGGGAAGAACTAGGATGGAAAGTAAAATCACAAAGGAAAGAGGGAAAACAAACCGAATACGAAGATTCAACGCGGTTTGTCGCCAAAACCGGAGATGTCGCTAGCAGTTTTAGATATTGAACATAACCACAGCGCATGTGTCAACTGAATGTAACCCTTTCTTTCTGCCATTGCAGAAGGTTCGATTGATTTAAATAATAAAAAAGAAAAGGGGAGTGATTGGGTGTTGAAAAATAATGATGGATTAGAAGTTTCTAAGGACGAAGGATGAAGAGCAAGTCCTATTTTAATACGTTGATGGTATTCCAATGGGCATCTTCAGTTTTTGTATTACGCACATTCTTACGTCTCCATTCATTTCATTATAACTTTTTTATTTTTCTCTTTAAAATTTATTTTTCATTTTATATCAAAATGCTTCAACATTTTCTCCAATTATTTTAAATTTACATTTTTATTTCAAATTTATCTAATCATTATTTTTATACTTTTAAAATCTATAAATCAAATTAAATCAAATAATTATTTTATTTTAAATATAACATTGATAAATATATATATTTATATATAATTTTTTTTAATTAAGCCTTTTAAAAAATATATGTTTACTAAAACTATATTTATAATTAAAAAATTATTAGTTTAATTTTATTTAAAAATTTATAAATATAAAAATAATAGTTAAATAAATATGAAATAAAATATAAAATTATAATAAATATGATGCTAGCATAGAAATCATGTATATCTGATTAATATTTCAGATCAATAAAATTATAAATCATATCAAATATAATCATATTTAAAATAATATAAAGAAGTAGGATGTTGAAATTATGGGGATATTCATAAACTAATGAAGCTTTAATAATGGTGCCCATCACATGACATATAAATATAAATATTTATTCCAACATCAAACAGCACTCTTTCATTGTACTTGATTATTAAAAATTTGTATGTAAATTTAATTTTATCATTTTATTTAGATTTAATTTATTTAAGTTTATTAATATAATAATCAATTTGATTAATCATTTAAGCAATTAATTTAATTTATGTTATTAATTTACTTAATTGAGTTGATGGCGGAATAAGAGTACGAAGAAGATGGACGATGAGAGATCAAAATTCCCATAATCGCCACCGACCGATTCTAGAACGTAAAAATATATATTAAATTATTTTATATTTTAATGAAAATGAAAATGATAGGACGACCAATTATTTAGGCTGGCAGAAATCGTATGCAATTCTGTACGTTTTGTGTGTAAGACGTCAATCCTGAGTTGATGTCAAGTTGGATGCATATCTTCTTCGGTTGCGTCTTCCTTTGTATTTCCTTTTTCCCATTTTTTTTTATAATTAATCATGATTTTTATTAATTATATAATTTTTTTGCAATATACTAATTATAACCTATTAATATATTTATAAAGCATTTCACTTATTTTTAAATAATAATCAATGTTATAATAATAGTACATTACGAATTTCTTTCTGTGTTATTTCTGAATTTTAAAATTAATAATAATTTAATAATTTAATAAATTAGTATTTACGAGGAAATTATATTATTTCCTTATTAGTATTATATTTATAAAATAATAATAAGCATTCTAGATTCACCATGCGATTAATTGATTGATTTTCTTGTCTGCAATGATATGAATATTTTGGATTTGATAGGGTGTACTCATGTGCATCTTTAGCTATCATATGTTATGATTTCCCTTATTTTTGATTAGATTTTTTGTTTTTCGTTAAGGATAGTTCAGATCATGTTACAGCTGTGATTGATTCTACGTCTGATATTTTTTTTAATAATATTATATAATTTCTAAAATTATAAAATTTTCAATATAAATGATTTTTATATAATATAAATATTAATTAAAAAGGAAATTTGCTTCCAATGTGAATACGTACAAAAAGATTATCCCAATAAGTTTAGATAAAAATAATGAATATTTAAATGCAATGGAGAAAATTGAAGACCATTTGACAGTAAAAAGAAAACAAATAAATAAATAAATAAAGAGGCAAAAACAAGTCATGTTATCAGATCTAACTAGACTTTGATATGGACATGAAGACAACCAGTCTCTGCCCCTTCTAGAACATCTAGAAGATCACGACATCTAATTCTTGATTCTCCCACTTCCCTTACGCGCCTCTTATGGGATTTTCTTACACATATATATATTCATATTCTCTGTATATCAATTACAACTATTAAAATTTTAATTTTTATCTGTTATATATTTATTGATTCAATTTATATATATTAAAAAATTTTACATGATTTAAGTTCAGTATAATGATATATACTAATTTTTATTAAATATCAAATATTTATTGATTTTATATTAATTAACATATAATTATCATTAATTATTAATATATAAATAATAATTTAAAAATATTTGATATTTAATAAAAATTATTAATATTATAATATTAATAAATTGATGATTTTAAATAAAATATACATATATATATATATATATATGATCTGGTGATATATATATATATATAATAATAATAATAAAAATGAGACCTTGTTTGATGCAATTTTCTTTTAAGAAATTAATTTAATATTATAGAGAAATATTTGTTACAATTTAAAAAGACGATTTTAGTATTAAAATGTGAATTAAAAGAAGAGGGGGAGTGGGGTAAGAAAAATCAATTAGGCAATCAATTATACATTATAAATTATTGGTTTTGGAATAATTAAAAGAATCTGCTTTCTCCTATCTCGAACTCTCACTGAAGACATTAACGTGGGGACAAAGCTTGTCCCCTTCTAGAAACTATTTATTTTTCTATTTAAATTTTTTTTTAATTTTTCTAATCTATCTAGATAGAGGTGAGCATGTGAAAAAATTAAATCAAATTTAATAAATAAAAAATTAAATTAAAATTAATTAAAAATCATATGATTAATATAAAATAATATCATTTAAAATATTAATATAAAATTAAATTTTAAACTTTTTTAATATTTTAATTATTCAATATTTATAATCAAAATAAAAAATTGAAAATAAAAAATTTTAAAATTATAACGGAAATAAAAACTCTTTAAGATGAAAATTATTGGATACGAGGCTCATGCAACATAGTAGCCTTTCTTGCCTGATTCAACTACAAAATAATACCTAAGAAACTTACTAAATGCATATAAAATCTATCTAAATAAAGTTAATTCCTAGATTATATGAAATATTATGAAAATTATGCAAAATATGTATAAAAATGTATGAAATTATGCTGAGTATATAATATATAAATATGATGTATGAGAATATGAATAATGTATGAAATACTATATTATGCTTATATTTAAAGGGAAAAATATAAAAACAATGCTTAAAAGAACATTATATTAAAAGGAAAAACTATAGGTAAAAATCATGATTATCATTACCCAAGAAGCATAGCTATTCCTATTTGATAATGCTGTATGGAGATAAACATATATTTCTTATTAAGGTAATTAACGTGTTTGCTCGTCACCTGCTTGCCCCATTTTCAAATGGTAAATAATAATTGATCTGTTTTTGTTTAATCATGGGATATTATTATGTTATTTGTTGTTGTTGGCACCTGACCCACAACACAAACACCCTTTTATTACATTCCGGAAGGTTAATTATTCACTTGTTTTAAATTGATCAGGGACTCCGCCATTACAGGAAAGTCCACGTCCTGTATGTAGGGCTGTGCATCGGTCGGTTCGGTACCCGAACCGAACCAAATTTTTGAAACTAAAATAACCAAATTATCATAATTCCAAAACCGAAACTGACCGAATTTATTTGAAAACCGAAAACCGAATTGAAGTATATGTTCGGTTCGGTTCGGTTACAAACCGAAAAACCGAATTTACAAGCTTGCTTCACCTTCACCTTCGGCTGGGATGGGAAATTGGAGAAATTGGGGATTTAGATTTAAGGCATTTTAATTTTTAAGAAAAGATATAGAAGGAAGAAAGAATTTAGGGTTGGGGGGCTTGGTTACGAAAATGAAAAACGCAGTGTTTTGGTCTATAAATATTTTTAAAAATAATAAATATAATATTAATCGGTCGGTTCGGTTATTTCGGTTTTTAATGAATCAATAACCGAACCGAACCGAAATTTACACTTTTTCCATTCTCAAAAACCGAACCCGAACCGAGCATGAAAAAACCGAACCAAAATGGTTAAATCGGTTCGGTTCGGTTCGGTTTTTCGGTTTATACCTCATTTTGCACAGCCCTACCTGTATGAAATGTGTTCTCCTCTCTCTCGACTCCTTACATAATAAATCAACTGCATAGCCACGACACTAATAAATTAAAGTATGCTATC